>OU452220.1:19390646-19603070 GCA_911728455.2 Marthasterias glacialis
GCATGGAAACCCCCATTGTTCCACCGAGTTTTAACGTGTCTTCGATTTTTTCGGGGGGCTTGAAACTTTAGGGTCTTTTTTAGAATCATGGTATACAGCATTGCGATGCCACTCACAACCGCGCTGTGATAGATAGAATTGACAATGTCCAAAGTATTCATATTTATTTATGGGAAAGATTATTTTTTTTTACTCCATATCGAGCGGACCCTCGTTTTTATAAACGTTAACCTCGGGGATGTTTCACGCCGTTCTTACACGACTTGTAAAATAAAAATGCGACGAACGCTGCTCCAGCATTGTATACCCAGTACACGTTGGGAAACAGGCTTTTATCGGGCGGGTCTTTTTTATCTACCGATGGTTCGTCTTTTGTTTTAAAGAGGTCGTGTTTTTTCTCTTTATTATACTCGGCGAGCCTTTTGCCCGCCGCTACTCTGTTCGGGTTCTTTTCTTTCTTCGGCATCGTTGGCGTTGTCACTCGTTTGCTCGGTTCCTCGGTTTTCATCTCCCGGTCCTCCATTTACTAAATCGTCTGGATAATTTTTTTCAACGTTATCTAATTTAACGTGTTTAGCCGTAATTAGACCTATCATAATTGGACCCAGGCTGGTTCCGAACCTATAGTAAATTTCGCATAGTGCTTCACCTAACGCCATAGATACCGTTGGATCTTTTTCCAGGTCACTGGCCAACTCTTTTTCATTGTCTGTTTAGTTTATAACCCCAGAGGGAAGTTCCACCTATCGCTCTGGTATACAGATTGATTAGACTTCTACCCATGCTATCGATCATTTCTCGACTTAGTTTAGAGCGGTACAGCTTGTAGAGATTATCGCGTTCTTGCTCATCTCCTTTAATTCATCGACGTCGTATGGTTTGCCTAGGTAATGTTTCGCTTAACCACTGGCGGCGACGCTAAATAATCTGATGTCATTTTGATCGTCCTCGCGATCCGCTGTCTCATCACTCGGGCTTGTTAACATCTTTCACACTTCCATTGTTTTATTAACCACGTTATAAAATATTTTCTTTTCTCTAAAATATTTATAGGCGAAGTAACCATTTGCTAAAATTGCGCTTATGGCGACGAGTTCTAATATCATTTATAATTACTCATTAACTTGCTAACGATTAATTATAAATGACTGGGTTATTTATAAGTTACTTCAACGGTAAACTTAATGACTTGATAATGACTTAATAGGTTACTTGATAGGTTAACCTAATGACTTGATGACAACTTGTTAGGTTACTCGATGGGTTGATCTCTCTCATCTAAAACTCGCCATTCGACGGATTGATCCGTCTAAGATTAATTTATAATATTTTGTTTTGTTTTACAGCATTCTTTACGTGTCAGGCTATGGTTTCATCTTCTTTGACGTCATTTTCTCTCAGGGCCTTGTCAAACGAATCTCGATCTTTGCAATAAAACAGCCAAATATTTTACTTGACTCCTAAGATCTTTCAGCAGGTTTTTATATTTTTGGGACAATACCCACACGCTCTGGTTTGCGTGCCTGCCGCTAAAGGACAATTCACATATCGTACTTTTTTCATCTTTTTTAAAGTTTCGATAAATTAATTCCTTTAGATCCAGCGCAATCGTGGATAATGTACAATGTCAGATCGCCCCTACATAAACTAAAATAAACTAATAATATTTCGTCCAAATCTCTCGATTCTAATTGATCGAGGTTTACTTCAGGATCAGTCGATACCCAGGCTCGTTTTTAAGCCTTGTTGTCTGGTATCGTCGGACAAATGATGGCAATATGATGAAAAAAATGTTGTTTCAATTAAATTTAAAATAAAATTTGTTTTACTGCACCCAGTTTGGCCTACAATTAAAGCCGTATGCAGATACTCTAGATGCATCTTTATAATGAACGATTAATATGTCGCACTCATAAACTGCCCGTCCCTAATGGTGAGTTGCGCGTCTAAATTTCAAAAAGACGTAACATGTTATCGCTCCTTCTCCATCGGCTTCTCTTTCGAGTTGTAGGACGATTCCTTCTTGGGTATTTTGATCCTTCGACCCGATCCGATCACTTCTGAGATCCAACCACAAACCGTAATTTTTTGTTAGGTAGTCTCCCGGCGATTCGTCGCTCAATTTTAATGTTTTAATTAAACCAAAGTCAAAGAGTCTCGACAATCTCTACCGAATGTTGGCGTCGTTTGAGACCTTGCTCGTACAACTGAATGGGAAGGCCCTCTACGACGTTTGATACCTTTTTCGATCTAGGTATTATAAAATTTAGTTGGCGCCGGAGAAAAGTCCGCCTGATTGTCTTGAAATAGCAACAATATTCTTTTTAGACTTTTAGCGGGGGTATTTAAATTAATGTTCCAAGCGACGTCTTTTTTATTCATGGGGATGACGGAATGACGACGGACGCGCTCGTTATATACGGCTAGACTGGAATACGACTGTCTGATCGATCTGGCGAGTTCGACGTCTCTCACAATTTCATACTCGAGCGATATGTTACTAATGGTATACGTGGCGTTAGAGTCCGAGGACTTTTATCACTTTTTCGTAAGAATTAAAAGTTAACTTGTACGTTAGTTTAGTCTGTAACCCGCTCGGATGAAAGGGTTGATGATCCGTCAACAACTCAAAAGTCCAACGGAATACAGTACCTATTCCCCCACGCCTTGGAGGTGGCTACTTCGCCCGGTTTCGTCGCCAACGCCTTGTCCGCCTCTATCCTAAGTTTGGTTGAATTCGGGTTTCTATTCCCTGATAGACCCGATCTTTTTGTTTCTTGGTGAGCCATAGGTCCCTATAGCTATGAAATACATTGGCGTCTTGTAGACAACTCACCTCCTTCCCTTCAAATTTAATGGCGATCTTGTTTACGATCACCCGTCCGATGTTCATTACCCTTGTACGATTCACGTCGTCAGTCGAATTTAAATTGATATTAAAACTTAGGCGCGTAGTGCCCGGCACGATCACGTCTGACGATCCTAAATTTGGAAACCTTACTGTGAGCGTTTCATTTTTACCGATCATGCTCGGGTTGTTTGTTAGGACAACCGATTGTCTGATTCCTTTTATACCGCGGGTGTCTTTAATTTTCGATTCGGATTTAGTTAATTACTGTACATGTTTATTATATTCACGATAAAATATTTTGTTTTTGCTAGTATTATACCGCCAATCACCCAGAATGTTCCCCATAAATGGTCGGCGGCGAATCCGACCACCTTGCTCAATTGATTAAATACCCATCCCAAGATAGACCCAATGATGCCCAGTAACGCCGCTATCGCCTTAGATCCCAAACTCTTTAGAGCAACGGCTAGTTTATCCAACCATTTTTCAATGGGACTGGGCTTAGGTTTAGGCGTTGGTGTTGGAGCAGGAGCGGCGTCGCCCCTTACACCGGCGATGATGGAAATGATGATCGTACTAATGGTCATACCTATGGCATAAAAAACACCGATTGTGACTCCATACTCTCTAAATATTTTCACCGAGCCTTGAGACTTTAACGTCTAAGATTCTAGTTATGGTTTCTTTCATTCTGGTAAATTGCTTACGTAGTCTTGATTCATTTTCTTTAAAAACATCATCAGTGGCTTTTATCCCGTTTTCTATATAATTGATTATTTCTACTAGTTCATCTCTGGTTTCTTTTGGTGTGCCTGGGTCTCTGAGATCATCCAATCTTCGATCGCGTTCGAGTTTGCTTTTTCCAGCTTGGAGTAGAGTTCTTTCAGTTTTTAAATCGTTAGTTTTTTTTATGTAAGCATCGAGTTCACGTATGGAGATGTTTATTTCTTCGAGTTGCTCCGCCTGATCAGCGTAGGTTGGTGGGAGGTCCGTCTGCGCGCTGGTATCGGTTGTTTCTTCCTGGTAATGGGGATCAACATCAACAAAATCGTTCTGGCCTGAGAAATCATCTTGTATCCTGGCTTCCCTCAGGCCAGCTATCATTGCCCTAGCTTCATCTATTTTCCGAGCTAATGATGCCCTGGATTCACCCATTTTAATCGTCAGTTGATCAAAGTTTTTTGTTATTTAATCGATCGACGCATTTTCACCCTCAGTGGCTAAATCTCACACGTTATTTAGTGAATCAGTTACTTCAGGTGGTAATTTTTTTTCCATCCCAAATTCTCGTCTAAATTGCGCCGGGAATTTAGATATGGCGTAGGGTAAATTTTGGTCCCGGTTTTGCGATAGTTGCGTACCTTCACAGAAAAGTTTACCATTTTCTAATTTAAATTTATTGTAGTTTAAATCAACAGGTTTAGCTATACCCCAATGTTTATAAAAATTGTCAATCTTTTTACCTCTATCATTTTCATCTGCTAATTCAGAGGGGAAGCGATCCAGGTTCCCCACCGGTGCATCTCGTAAAATCAAATCACCACCTATGGGTGGTTTTGGTGCGTTATCTATGTCTACATCATATAGTGGTGGGGGTGGCAAGCAAAGATAGTATAGCGCCGAAGGTGTAAGATGTGTTACTGCGGCTGAAATGTGAAGTATGCACTGAACGCCATTTCAGTAAGCAAATCTTTTGATACAACAAAATAGATCAGTGCAGACAATGACCATTGCTAACAATGCTATAACAAATTATTTGCTTACCTAAATGGCGCCCATGCCGTACTTCACATTCCAACAATAAAAAGAGCTCCAGTTATCTATCTTGCACCTTGGCGCTATATGATCTTTGGTGGCAAGCCACTAGTTTCATTTGCAAATATAGTTTCCGCTTCATCTTGCTCCCATTCATCATCTTCTTGAATGGGATTGGATAATCATTGTCTTCAGGCCTGTTTGGATAAAACTCATCGATTTCAATACCTCCTTCCATTTTATTAATATCGTTTATAATAATTTATACATCGCGATACCCATCACCGTAGTACCGATGGCGATCCAAACGAATTCGTAATTTATTTGATCGACGCTCGGGGTATAAAAGTCGCTAAACTGGGGTTCATTTTCATCCTGCAGGTCTTTCGGTAAATCAAAATGCGATCTGGTCGCTTTATAACACTCGTACATCGCCTCGTTGACGTCGTGAAACTTTTGTTTGGCCCGAGCCTCTTTTCTAAGTCGCGAGTTAATGAGATCCAAGTATATAATGCGTTTTTTCGACCACTCATCTTGCGCTTTCGTAAAATCCTCTAGGGCTTGGTAGTGCCTCTCGCGTTCCGCCTGTATGGCCTCCGAGTTGTTTAGTTTAGAAATCAAAAAATTACCACAGCCCCTCCGATCATCATCGCTATACTAACCATTTATTAATGACTACATTTTATTTATTAAAAAAACCAATAAAAAACGTATTGAAAAAAAAAAGGTAAATAAAAATTGGATATTTGGCTTAAAGAGATAGCTACTATAATAAAACATTTGTAAGCGAGCTAGGCATTAGGGTTTCAAATAGGTTTAATCAAAAAGTAGATTATTATAATGCGGTGAGAGAGTATTTATCCAGACGAAAAGCCCAAGAAAAGCTCAAACAAAAGCTAAATAAACAAGTGTTAAAAACATTTGGTAAAAAAGAGCGACTCATCCAAGTGCGTGTAGTGGCGCGTGAGCAAATTGATCATGACAGAATAAAGTACAAAAGTTATTGTTGGTCTGAAACTAGACTTAGATCTTTTACCAATAATAATTTATCAGCACTACCCGATAAGGCCAAGTTTACAAAAGCAGACTATCTAGAATCGGTTTATAAAAATGAACGTTTAGAACTGGTATTCTCCGAAAACAACAGAAAATATTAGCATTTACTTAAAAGTAGCCATTCCAGAACAACTACCAATTAGTAGAGATCCTAAAGAATCATTTAACCAAGCAAAATGTTTACTTTTGAGACGACTGCGAGATTATTTATTAGAAAATAGCTACAGGTCAAGTCACAACTAACAATATCGGTAAAGTATAAACGCATAGTCACCTCTAACAATCCAAATACCAACAAAGAAAAGACCACGATCAGTTACGCCACTCATTTTCACAACGCGAGTCAAAAAGTACTTAACCGCGAGCGCAACCTCGAGGAGTATTACGAAGATGAATCGAGATCGCTATTAGACTTTATGAGCGAGTTTGAGCAGATGGGCACTGGATGGATCGTCCACAGAGTAGTATTTGTCCGATTGTCGTTGAATAAACCCGCGAGTGGTGGTTTGTATGTAGAGTTACCACAATGGATAAAATCAAAAAAGGCCTGCGTTAATGTTAAAAACAACGATAATGATTGTCTGCGATGGGCTTTGAGATCCACCTTGCTTGTAGCCATCAATCACCCGGATCGCATGGCGTCTTATCCCAAGGAAGACAGGTTGGATTTTAACGACGTGCCATCAAATAAACAAAGTTGAACATCAAAATAATCTAGCCATCAACGTTTGAAACTGAAATTTATCCTTTTTTTGTTTCTAATCGACCTAAATCGATGAAACGAATAAATCTACTCTTGTTTTCAAACGATGAAAAAAAACATTACGTTTGGGTAAAGTCTTCAAAGGTTACTAGGCGCGCAAGTTAGTAATCACCAACAAAATAAGTACTTTTGAGAGCTATGTTTTCAGCACTTTTCAAAAGAATCAATTTTAAATGATCATCTTGAATATTGTGAGGGAACCGATCAAACACCGGTTCGAGTGCACTGCCGAGCCCGGACGATATTGTCTTAGAATTTAAAAACGGTCATAAAAAAAATCACCAGTACCGGTTGTAATTTATATTGTAATCTTAGTTCCGACAGAAGAAGACAAAGGTGATTACAAACTTTGACAAATGTGAAGAGTACGAAAGAGCGCAAAAAAGTTTTGGAATCGTTTGGGTGTAAAACCATCTATATCTCAAAATAAACGTAGGTTTTTTGGCGGATGTTTATTGGCGGTGCCTATTTTGAAGTAGATCTAGAGTACCCGCCAGAACTACATACACTTCATAATGGTTACGCGTTGGCTCCCGAAAACTATCTGGTTCAAAAAGAACAACTATCGGATTACCAAAAAGAACTGTTGGGTGATAAACCGTTGGGTAAAACTCAAAAACTCGATTTAATAGACCTTATGCATTGACGTCACCACGCCGCCATCTTAGAGGTAAATCGATGATGAAACAATGGTAATGCAGAGATTTGTACGCGCGGCGCACAGGATTGGCCAATGGACAACCTCATTTTGACCTCTAGGCGAAAGCGCCCTACTCAAATGATGTCATGTGCATAAGGTCTATACCAATTGAGCAACAAAAGCAACGACTGATTATGAAAATGACCTATACAAGCTGGCAAATAACTCTGTGTTTGGTAAGACGATGGAAGATAAACGAAAAAGAGTAAACGTAGAAATTCTCAAAGGGTCCGAGACCAAAAAACGATTAAAACTAATTGCCAAACCTTAATTTAGGCAAGCGGTTCCATTTCCAAATGATCTGATTGCCATCCATAGTCTACCAATCAAGTTGGTAGGAGCTAGTATTTTAGAATTATCTAAAGTATGTATGTTTGAATGCTATTACGATTTTATAAAAGCAAAGTACGGCGATGAATGCATCATTTACACCGACACAGATAGTCTTATAGTTAAAATAACGACGGACGACATTTACGAAGACTTTAAATCGGAGGGTGGTAGGTTTGATTTTTCAAATTACCCAAGAGATCATTTTGCTTATGATGCTACAAATAAAAAGGTTTTAGGTAAGTTTAAAGACGACCTCGGTGGTAATCCCATCAAAAAGGTAATAGCGTTGAGATCAAAAATGTATTGCGTAATGTCTAAAAACGACTATATGAAAAAAGCCAGAAGCGTTAAAAAATACGTAGTTAAAAAGCCTAAGGTCAGCCTATTCAGCCTATGGCCATGCATTGAGGGGTGGCATGCTAATGCATAAGGGAGCACATATCAATTTAACCCCCCCCCCCCCCCCCCCCCGAGAGCCGCTAAGAACCTTTGGTTCTTGAAAGTTATAATGAGCATCATTATCAACAGGTCAATGCACACAGCCAGGCTATGTAACAGGCATATTCAAGATCACCAGGCGCCTGCTACGCAGCTTTTGGTACACAAAGTGACAGATGGGTGATTGTTAATCCTGGATCATTTGGACAAAGGTCTTTTGTGCCCGGATTAGTTTGGATGGGCCAGCTTAAAAACTTGCCACAGATAAGCAAGAGTGCTATTGGGTTTTATAAGTTATGACTGCAAAAAAAAATGTAAGGAATGCTTTGATGTTAAATGTTTTAGTATAAATTTGAAATAACTTTTTTACCACTTCGCTCTGAAATTCTTTGGTTCAGAAATGAATCTGACTTAAAAATAATGTTGGACTTACAGTTACACAGCACAGGACCACGGAGGATAAGAATTGTCTTTTCTCCGTATATCTGGATTTATAATTCCAAGAATAAATCCTGGACCCAGCTATGTTTGCCCTCTGCATTTAACAAATGGTCTCTGATATGGTGTTCCATAATGTGCCACCTTTATTGTTTTGGGGTGGGTTTTTGCGTCTTTTTTTTTTCTTCTAAAAAATAATGCGACACAAAAAACAAATGCGACGGGGGAAAAATGTCACGCAAAAAGAAAAAAAATATGCTGCCAAAAAAATAATGTAACGAAAAAAATGGAACACCCATTGTGTTCTGCAAATAAGAGTAGATCGTGTAGCTTTTAGACATACCATTGGACATACCAAGTCCGTCGCTTCAGAAAGGTTCCACAAACGGCCACGTATTCAAACACGCAGACATGACAAAAAGTATGATGAGTCCACAAACCACCAATAAAAGTAATAACTACTGCGTACATGCCACGCATGCTGTGCTTGTACACTACAATTTACAGGTCCATGGTGCTAACTAAACTGTGTTGGTGAACTAAACAAGGCACTGTACAAGGTTCATTCTTGTTTTAGATTTGGAGAAATTTAGAGAATGCAGACCATTCTAAATCGACACCTGATCTGCCAAACCAACCAAAGATGGACTGTTCTGAGTTGTGGCTGAAATTTTCAATATCTTGGTTGAAATCAAACCCAAAATATAAGGGAAATTGAACCCAAAGTACTTAGTAAAAGTCCAACACTCGGAGAATCAAAATTCAGCGTGAGCTTGACCGTACTAGCCGGTTAACCGCACCTGATTGACGGCGTGTCTCAAAGACAGAGGATGCTCCGTACTTTTTGTGTGACCACAATGACACTCTTTGGCTACGTATTAATTTGTCAACAAGGGAGAGAAACGAAGTCTGTAACTTGTATTAATTGACATTATGCTGTTTAAAAAACAAAACAAATACAACTGCATATGCCCTAAACAGTTTTGAAAGAACATGCAGTTGTTGGATGCTGGACTATTTGATCCTACAATCTGGAAAGCAAGACCCCAAAGTCCCTCATGCATTTTAAAACTCCAAACAAAATTAGTTATGATATCAGATGACGACTACAATTTACGTCTTTAGTACAATTTTACATCTTAGGTGAAATCAAACCCAAAATATGAGGGAAATTGAACCCAAAATATTTAGTAAAAGTCCGACACCTGGAGATTCGTATTAAAGCCACCCCCCCCCCCCCCCCAAGTAAAAAATAAATAAATGAATAAATAATAATAATAAATCACTCTTTTCAAACTCCACAACAAAACAACAATTTTCTTCCATAGGCAGTTGTGATTCAAACAAAATGAATGAATTATAATAATACATATTTAGTTCTCATGTACAGGCTGATCTGGATGAATGATATTGTAATGTCTCTTTCTGTCTTCCTTTGAAGAGAAAACATAGCAGCGACAGAAGGTGCATCTGCCCAATTCCTTGGTCAAAAAAGAAGGCATGGTACAGCCGTCCCCTTTGTCATTCTTGGACCTCTCCGTGTATGTCATGAAGTGTCCGGGATGAGCGGGCGAAGTTGCAGGTGTTAGTAAACCCTGGCTGTTGCGGATGACCCGGATTGATTTCACTGCACGTACTGGATGTGTCGAACAGTGAAGGCATGTCCTTTTCTGACATTTCACGATGCAAAGTTCTCTTGGATTTTTGAAGATGTGATTGACGGCAAACTTCAGTTCTTGGTGCAAGTCATGATTTGCTGTGATCCTTGCCTTAGATCCCGAGGAAATAATGTCATGTACAGTGTCCTAGTCATTGAATGGGGATGACTGTTGGGAGCAGGCTTGATGATCCGATGAAATGGGGAAACCATGAAACGCGTTGATCATCTTCATGGCATTGTCGAACACCTCTGCTTCCTTTTTCTCTCTTTCTGATGGTGTCAGTTTGGACCGGGCAGATGGAGGCCGATTTTCCCCCGGCAACATACTTGGAAGACGCACTGAAGAAAGCATTTTGCTGAGTGGAGACCAACCATGCTCAATTGGGTTTAGGGCGGAATTTTTTGGGGCGTACTTCGTCAGGCACAGAAAATCTAAGTCGATTCGCCGAAGAAATCTGGAGAGATATATCAGAACTGTCCATGATGCGTTGTTCCAATCCGGGCCCCATCAACAATGATTAAAGTTTGGAGTTTATCGCTCAGGTTTGTCAGTTTATGTATATGGTGGATTACAAAAAGTGCTTACATTGCCAGCAACTGTTTTGTTAGCAAAAATCAATTCTGTATTGCTCCTTCAAATTGTAGTGGTGTAAGCACACACACACACACAGACACACACACACACCCATACTCGAAAAGGCCTGCAAGTGGGGACCTGTTTGTGATACTATACAAATGTGGACTTCTGTATTTTGAGGAATTTTACAATTTCACCATAATTATTATTTAATAATAATGTCACTAAGAAAAAAAATCACAAAATTTCATAAATTACTGTTTTGAACAGCTAGTTTTGATCACCGGTCAGGTTACCTCCAACCGGGGACTTTGAATTTTAGGCTTCAAGTGTGGACTTCGTTCATTCAATATCAAAACGGGGATCAAAATGTTCCACCAGCAGCTGTGGACCATGGGTAGCTTAGTATTCAACTGTGGACAATCCATGTTTGAATTAAATACAGTTTGAAATTTCTCCCCAATTGTGGAGTTTATTAAGTATTCAACTGTGGACTATCCATGTTTGAATTAAATATGTAGTTTAACATTTCTCCCCACTTGTGGAGTTTATTACACCAGCAACTGTGGAGCAAAGGTAGCTAAGTATTTAACTGTGGACAATTAAAATTCCTCCCCAATTACACACCCTTCCACATGCAACTGTGGACCACGTTTAACTGTCGACTCGAGTATTCAACGTTTGAAATACTGTCTAAAATGTTAACCCAAAACATGGGCTTGATAATAGGTTGCAGACAATAAGAAAATTACCTTAGGCATGTTATTTTTCTCTTTAATTTTTGTCCTTATATCATTTCGGTTCCAATTAAAAGAGTTTTAGAGGCTCAAGTGGCGAACAAAAGCGTAACGTTTTTTAACTCAATAAAATTCAACATCATGGTGTAATCAATAACAAATAAGAAACATAAACAAATTATTTTCTTTAATCTTCAAAATCAACTTTATTTTTTCAAAAACATGTAAAATCTTTATGAATAATTTTCAACAAGAACACAAAGCTTTTATATGAATAAAATCTCCCACCATGTTCCAGTATAATTCACAGTCTACAAACATCAATTTTGGGAAA
Organism: Marthasterias glacialis; assembly: GCA_911728455.2. NCBI lineage: Eukaryota > Metazoa > Echinodermata > Asteroidea > Forcipulatida > Asteriidae > Marthasterias > Marthasterias glacialis. The sequence goes on from OU452220.1 coordinate 19,402,289, forward strand.
CAAGTCTTATTTCAATTACTCCTAATATCCGGTGGTTATGTTTAAGTGAAAACGACAAACCAGAGAGGATTTATAGTTTTTCATTTCAAGATGAGGGATAAAACACATTTTCCCCGGATTGTTTTCTGTAGATGATTGGTTCTTTTTTATTTTTAATTAACTATCCTGTAATTTGTCTTTAGTGGAATAAATTGGTCACAACTTATTTTTAAAACCGACAGGTTTATTTAGGCCATAGCTGTGTCAAGCGTTTTAAAGGTACATAACCGAGATGATCCAACAAACTTTGGCTCAACTTCTCAGATTCTTTGACCATCTCACTTTGTAATTTTTCACAGGTTGGTTGTCAGGCACGAGTAGGAAAAACTATAACATGTTTAAAAAATGAAAAACAGTCAAATATCTTGAAGGCTTCAGTTAATATGAAAAATGGTCACAATCCATCCAGAGATACTTTGCTGACAACTTGAAAAAGATATAACATTAGTTAGCACAAAAGCGCATGTGGATTAAGAAAAAACATAGTGCTTCTGCATCCCACATCTAGCAAGGCAAAAAGACCAAAATGGAGCAGAGAGGCAGACAAGCTATATTTTTCTACTTTCCACGAGTGCAAGAGAGGTTAGTAATTTACCTTCATGCAAACTTGATACATATCCTAAAATAACACAATATGCAGAGAACAGTGCATAAGAACAGAGTTTGATATTGGTCATTCAATTTGTTTACAAATTGGATGCATACAAGTGCATTGTCGCAGCGTATAATCACAAAAATAAATCTGGCCTATTCTCGCCTCTTGAAATGAAAAGGCCAGATTTCACCGAGTGATTATATTCTGTGACCTTTTCCAAATGAGATGCATTCAATATTTGTTTTATATAACTCAAACATAATCCTTGTCTTTTAACAACAAAAAAGACATGGAAACTCGTCCACTCACACCCAGAAAATTCTAAAACCCCTTCTAAGCAATGTGGACGACTCCACGAAGACACTAACCTTGTCTGCCATGAAACAGCCTTGCCTTGTTTGGACAAATGAAAAGGGAACTTTATTTTGGAAGAACACTGCGAAGCTTCGCTTCGAAGTGCCCCCCTATCAATAAATAAACTGCTATATTAAAATTTGAAGCATCAATAATATCTCAAGAGAGAAAAAAAATAAAATGCAAAATAACGTATGACATGTGATGAGTGTTCCATCAATCAAATGACAAGGATCTAAGTGTGCGGTATATAAGGTTTATATCACACTATTTCTAACATGGATCACCTAATCAGAACCGAGGATTAAAGTTTGCCTGAAGATAAAGTAACATATATACACAACATCCTTGCCCAACATCTAACAGGGCTAAACTCACATTTTAGAAATAATCAGTTGAAATTTTCACAGATATGTTGGATTCATTATAAAAAAATACATTAAAACTTACAAAATACATCACAAAAACTTAACAATCGTTAATCTACTAGATTAATGATTGTTAAGTTTTTGTGATGTCTTTTGTAAGTTTGAATGTATTTTTTTATAATGAATCCAACCGTATGTGGTTGCAAATAAAATGAACCTTACCTTACCTGAGTAAAACTATATCAATCAGTCTAATAAAAGAATAAATATATTTCTCACAAGTTCTGACTTGGCTCTAACAATTTAAAAAAATATATAATAAAGAGAGTCACTGAGCTCTTAATTTTGAAAAAAACAAATATATATTGGCTCTAATAACAATTCAAGAAACAACAAAATCTCACAGGTCCCAAGACTTGGATTAAAATAATTTGCACCATCAGAAACACTTGTTTCAGCATCTTCCATAATACACACAATAAAATCCCAAGTTCTAACTTGGCCCTGATAACAAGTAAAAAAATAAATAAAAGGATCTCACAGATCTCTCAATTTTGAATAAAACAAAAACATACTGACAATGTTTTAGAAAGACTTCAAGTAATTTCCAAATAAAAAGATCTCACTGAGCTTTTAATTTTACATAAAGTAAACACATATTGGCAATGTTCTAGCATGTTGCAAAATGAAAAATGTTCATACAAATCTCTCAGGTCCTGAGATTTGGATTAAAGCAAATTTGGGAAAATTTCAGAATTACTTGTTTCATAATCTTCCATAATACATAAAATTCTCCCAAGGTCTAAGACTGGGCTGTGATAACAAGATAAAACAAAGTTTTTTTTAAATAACTCACAGAGCTTTCAATTTTGAATAACAAAATATATTGGCAAGGTTAGTAATTTGCATAACAGATCAACTTCTCCCAAGTTTTGAATTTGCTCTGATCAAAATAAACGAAACAACAAAATATCACAGATCTTGAAATTTGGATAAAAAAAAATGCTACATTTAAGAAACACTTGTTTCAGGGTCTCCCATAGTACATTACATTATACATAAAATACTTCCTATGTTCTGACTTGGCCCTGATAACAATTTTTTTTAAATAAATAAAAACATCTCACAGATCTCTCAAATTAAGACTAAAAACAAAAGTTGCAATGTTTCAAAAACATTACATTTACCATTTTCCATAGTACATCAAATTCTCCAAAGATCTACGACTTGGCTCTAAAAGCAATACAAAAATGTGTATAAAAAGAACTCGCAGAGCTCTAAATTTTGAATAAAACAAAACAAAATTGACATGATTTAGAAAGACTTCTTTCAGCATTTCCTAAAACCATAACTTAGCCCTGATAACAGAAAAAAAAGAATCTCAGAGATCTCTAAATTTTGAATAAATCCAAAATATAATGACAAGGTTTTAGAAAGACTTATTCTAGCATGTGGCAAAATGAACAATTTCAGGTACTGAGATTTAGATTAAAGCAAAATTTTTGGAAAATTTTAGAATTACTTGTTTCATCATCTTCCATAATATACATAAAATTCTCACAAGGTCTAAAACTGGGCTGTGATAACAAGATAAAACAACAATTTGTAAATAACTCACAGAGCTTTCAATTTTGAATAAAAAAAATATAATGGCAAGGTTAGTAGTTGGCAAAACAGATCAATTTCTCCCAAGTTTTGAATCTGCTCTGATCAAAATAAAAGAAACAACAAAACTTCACAGATCCTGAAATTTGGAGTTAAAAAAATGCAACATTTCAGAAACACTTGTTTCAGCATCTTCCATAATATATATAAAATTCTTCCCAAGTTCTGACTTGGCCCTGATAACATTTATTAAAAAAATATATATATATAAAAAAAATGGATTTGAAAAAAAGTTGCAAGGTTTCATAAACATTCATTTCAGCATTTTGCATAATTCAAAAAATTCTCAAAAGTTCTGACTTGGCTTTTATAGCAATCTAAAGAATAAAATACAAAAATCTCAAAGAGCTCTCAACTCTAGTGAACAAATTTGGCAAGGTTCTAGAAACACGTGATTCAGCATCTTCTAAAAAACTAATAAAACTGCAAATCCAGGACATATTTCCTTTGGCTCATAAAACTCACAGGAAAACAATTTTTTTATAATATTAAAGTCTTACAATAGTATTTTGATTTAACTCTCCCACAAAAGTAATTTAAGAAAAAAAAGACTGTTTTTCAAACTTCTTTCAATTTTTAACAAAGATTTGGCTTGAATTTATAAAAAAAAAATGCCTCACTAGACCCATCTGGGCACAGGGCTTCTTAATACTGAAGACAAAGTTTCTGTCTCCCTGTCTTTCATTTGAAGGAGAAAAGTTTCTCAAAAGGTCTGATCCCAAAATACTTGTACTTTAAATACTTAATTCATGTTTTAAATGAATTAAATACACAGAGTTTGAAATTTCTCCCCAATTGTGGAGTTTATTACACCAGCAACTGTGGACCATGGGTAGCCTAGTATTCAAATGTGGACAATCCATGTTTGAATTAAATACACACAGTTTAAAATTTCTCCCTAATTGTGGAGTTTATTACACCAGCAACTGTGGACCATGGGGAGCTTAGTATTCAACTGTGGACAATCCATGTTTGAATTAAATACAGTTTGAAATTTCTCCTGAATTGTGGAGTTTATTACGCCAGCAACTGTGGACCATGGGTAGCTTTGTATTCAACTGTGGACAATCCATGTTTGAATTAAATACAGTTTGAAATTTCGCTCCCATTGTGGAGTTTATTACACCAGCAACTGTGGACCATACAGGTTGAATACTAAGCTACCCATGGTCCACAGTTGCTGGTGTAATAAACTCCAAAATTAGGGAGAAATTGTGACCTGCTCTATCGAAATGAGGAATGTCTAAAAAATGACGTTCTGTGTAATGAGCCATACAAAATATATTGACATCTCAAAACATGAGAAAACACTACAAATACCGATTCCGGAATTTTGGTGGTATTAGATAAATCAAATCTTGATCTTTCTTGTCGTGGTCTTACCTTTATTTGAAAAGATGAATAAATCCAAAAAAAAGCAGTTTTCATGAGCATGTTTCTCCGCAGTAATTTTCCCTCCAGACGATCTCAGCTACCTTCAAAAATCGTGAAAATAATGTGCTTTTTCTACTGCAAAGTAAGAGCACTTCCGTTTACGTTGAACGGCTGAGTTTGGTACCAATCGAAAGGTCATGACCTGAACTGTCCTTTTTTTTGTATGATACTAAAGTCAGGAGGCTGAAAAAAGTTGTAATTTGCGGCTGAAAATTGGTTATTTAAATTAGGCGGGCTTTCCAGCTATCAAAAATGGAGATCACTGATTGGATGAGAGGTGTAAAACCATTCGACGAGCGTGCGCAGTTTCGATGTTTACCCGATGACGTCCCAAAACTTTCGACCGCTTTTGGAAGGATTGTAGCCGGCCTCCGGGCCGCTCCCCGCGATCTCACGTGTAGCCTATACCGACCTCGTGTGAATTAGCTGAGTGATTTCGTGAATTTGCAACGCTTGTCAGTCGATACTTAGTGAGCAAAAGGAAAAATTTTCACGTTTGCATTTTTAAATTGTTGTTACCTTTCTTACCTGTTGTGAATTTGTAGTTTATTAAAGAGTTTAACTGTTCTAATTTTGAGTTCAAAGTTTCACTAAACTAAGCATGGCTGACGGGCGAAGTAAAGACATGGAGAGAGCGCTGAACTCCATTCGTGATGCCAACATCGTTGGCCTCTCTCGTTTGGATGACGCTGCCCTTGCACAGCTAGTGGAGGATTATTTCGTAGGTGATGGCGGTGAAAATTCCGACGATGACAGTGCCGAGAGTGAGGAAGAGGAAGCCGAAGCTCCGGGTTTTCTAGGATTACCCAGAGCTTTGGAAGCGAGTGTCGATTTTTTTTCAGACCAAGACGCGGATGATGATGTTGATGGGGACGACAACGACGACCCACCCATTGCAGACGAGCTTCAACGTGTGCAGCACCTACTGGGGGAAGCAGTCGCCGAGGATCCCGCTGTGGAGCAACAGAGAGCCCAGGACTTCAGCTGTGACTGTTCTACTTTTGAAGGAAGACCGTGTATCCAGCAATTCACCGACGAGGAAGTATTCAACATTCGCTTAGACTTTCAGGGATTGACAGAAGGTACAGTAAAACCAAGCAAAGTTAATAAAATCTTGGATGGGGTGGATGGGGTGGACATGGTTGAATTGTAGAAACTTGAGTTCTAGTTCAGGAAATCCATGTTACTGTTTAGGGGATAGTAGACTACTACACTGGGAAGGGAAAACAGTGTTAATAATAATGACTCGTCAGAACTATTCTCAATCTCAGTGTTGGTCTATTCTTACTTATGTTATGGACAATAATAATAAAAAATTTAAAAATAATAATTTATAAGTACTACTAGTTTAATATGGCACATTTTACAATAATGTATCAATGTGCTTAACATTAGTGCCCAGGGCCCAATTTCATGGCTCTGCTTACAGCCGAATTCTGCGCTTACGATCACGATTCTCTGTTTACAGGCAAGCACTAGCTGTGTAAGCGTAGAATGCCTAGGCTAGTATTAGTAATGTGGAGTGCGCACGCACACAAGCCAAAATTTCCTGCTAACCCGTGAAATATGCTTGACATCAGCACAGAATTCTCTGCTTCCGCAAGCGCCGATTCTTTGCTTACTGTACGCAGAGCCATGAAATTGGGCCCTGGTCATTGGGCCAATAAAATAAAAAGCTTATCTTGGTCAAACTTTTAAATGATTATTCTATACTACTTAGATTTATGGGTTTACAACGCCATTTTCAACTACTACATACAAACTAGAGGAGCGTGCTTAATGCCGCCACAAGCACTAGAGGTGACAGAGACGATAACAAAACAACCTTGTACTCGTAGATGATAGTTTGTAAGCAATTTACGAATATGAGTAGGCCTATCCTAAATCAGTTTACTTAAGTCAAGTGTCTATTCAATTATTAAAATAGTTTGCTTCTTTTTTTTTCTTCTATAATCTTCATCATGTAACTTCTTTAAAGTATCATAAAGCTACATATTGAATAGCTTATTGGCTCATGTTTGTTCAGGAGAAAAAGATCTGATACTGCTGGGGATCTTCCATACTTCAATGAACACGAGTGAAACAGTATCCTACGAGTACAAGCAGGTTAAAAAGCGCACGAGGACCCGAAGTCTCCACACCGTCAGAAGTAAGAGGGTTTGCTCAAAGACCTTCCGTTTCCTTCATGCGTGAGTATATAATGTGATATTTTCCAAGAAAGAATTTGCTCTACTAATATGAGGTGACACTTTTGTGAAGTATTTTGGAATTGATGAAAAAAAAGCAACTACAAAAAACCTAAGAATTGTCTTATTACACACTTTTTTTTAGCATAAGCAAGAATAAGGTAGGTGCAGTGCAACAATGGTACCGAGAGCAAGGGCTTACTCCAAGGCGTAAGAAGTCTGGTGGTCGAGTAGAGAGTAGGAGAGTTTTAAGCTACGAGGATACATCACGAGTTTTTCAATTCATCGACAATTTTGCTGAGGAACATGCACTTCGTCTTCCTGGTCGTTTTTCTGGCTTCAAGAGATCTGATCTTCGTCTTCTGCCATCAACCAACTCGAAGTCCAGATCTGGAGGGACTACTACAAGCCAGCTATGGAAACAACGGGTAGGCAAAACAAAATATATAAACGAATTTAAAATAAATGCGTTCACTAATAGTCGTCATACTGTCAGGCTTCGGGGAAAGATTTAAATAAAATTTAATAAATCCATTTAAATGCCAGGGTTATTTTTAGGAAAAACATTAATGGGGCGCAACTAAATAAATTGCCTGCAATAACCCAAAGGTGCAAAAACATTGACAAGATTACAAAATCAAGCTTCAGCAGAGATATTTAAAAAAAAAATAGTTTATGGGTTTCGTTCTGGTAGATTCGGAGTGATTTTACCCATGTTCGGGGGGGGGGGGGGGAGGGGTAGTAATGTGAACAGCCAACAAATTTGAAAAAAAAAAAAACTTCATTTCAGAATATTTGTAGTTGAAGTTCTGCACGATGAATTTTGTCATTCTGTTTTGAAAAACACGAATTCAAGCAAATAATTGTTGATTTCATACTTTTGTGAAGAAAAGAGTATTCTTTTAAAAAATATATTTGACTTGCCTTTGTTAATGGAGAAGACTGGGTTTTGAAGCACATCTCTATTTTGAATCGTTGTTATTTTAATATTCCATGGAGTATCTGCTAAGACGACGGTTTGTTTCTTACTGTTTAGGCTTCAGAGTAGCAGCACTCACCACCTTCAGGAAGCTTTGGAAACAACTATGTCCACAGATCGTATGTTGTCGACCAATGACCGACCTCTGCTGGGAATGCCAGAAGAACAACAACCTCATCAACAGGACTATCAACTGCGAAGAAGAAAGGAAGACCGCTACATTGCAGAGGCAGGAGGCCCACCTTCAACACGTCAAAGAAGAGCGCACATCATACAAGAAGCAGGTTGCTGACGCCAAAGTCGTCATCGCAGATGGAAACATGCAATTAGGTCAAAATAACCCGCCGTGCTCTAGGAAGTGCACTATGCACTATTCTTTTGATTTTGCCCAACAGGTTCACTATCCATCAAATCCTCTCCAGCCCAGGCCCATGTACTTCATGACACCAAGAAAATGCGGCATCTTCGGAGTCTGCTGCGAGGGAATTCCTCAACAGGTCAACTACCTCATCGATGAAGGGATGACGTCAACGAAAGGGAGCAACGCCGTAATCAGCTACTTGCGTCACTTCTTCAAACATCATGGACTTGGCGAACAGCATCTCAGTCTGCACTGCGACAACTGCTCAGGACAGAATAAAAATAGGTACATGCTTTTTTATCTCATCTGGAGGACTCTACATGGACTTCACAAGGACATTTCACTCAACTTCATGGTGGCTGGTCACACCAAATTTAGTCCGGATTGGTGTTTTGGCCTTCTTAAGCAGAAATACCGTCGCACCCCAGTGTCATCCCTCGAAGATATAGCGCGCTTGACCATCCACAGCACAGCAACCGGTTTGAACATGGCCCAACTAGTTGGCAGCGAGTCGCAGGAAGTCTTCGTCCCATCTTATGACTGGCAGACCTTTCTTGGGGGGTACTTCAAGCCACTCGTCGGCATCAAGAGTCTGCAGCATTTCCGGTAGGTTTTTCCCCCTTATTTTATTCCTTAATACTCTGCTGACCCATTTCTGTCTGTGAATGGCACACTGAATAAAGCGATAACAATAAAAATTGACTAAGATCTTCTCAAAAAGGAACACCTGCTCCATTTATATAAAGAGTACAGTCTTAAGTACTCGGCAAATGCAATCTGTTATGCTGAATGGGACTCCAGTGAGAACAGTCTTAAACACAAACAAATAAAAGTAACACTATTAGTTTCCCAATCACAATGCATTAAATTAGTATGGCCAATACTGAGAGACTGTAGGAGAAACATTACTTCAAAACTGATGGCCAACTTCACTGCCCTAATATAAACACTAAAGGAGAACCTTAACTTTATAATCTCATGGACACAACTACCACTATATCACATTCCAATGCCCAGCTAAATACAGATAAGACTCCAGTTTCTATCCCCATGCCAAGTGTTACAAATGTAGCTACCCACTCATGCATGTGACGCACAGGCACACACACAGGCAAGTGTTTAAATTTGTAACAACAAAATTTAAACACTTACAACACTCCAACAATTTTCTTTATTTAATTCTGAAGGTTTTCATCTGAGGAGCCTGGGGTTGTATATGCTTCGAAGAGACCATCCGAGGAAGAAAAGCAATACAACCTCCTTCGCACACCTGACACGCTACCACCTGCTGAACTTCCAGAGGAGACTACACCACCCGGACTGGACGCGAAACGACAGTGGTATTTGTACGACAAAATTAGAGAGTTCTGCAGTGAGGAGGGAGCAGATAGAACATGCCCTAGGCCAACAGTCCCCAAGCCCAATATCCGCGCTACCGAAGAGAACGTCGACGTCCTAGTGCAGAAAGTACGACTAAAATAACTAATTTAATTTTCAAAGTGCACCATCAATATTCTTAAGACTAATCCAGGTTTGTAATTTGCATCAGCTTTTTCAATTTAAGTAACTTTCAGCAGAGAAAGACCTAGTGTGTATTATATGAGTAAGTTTTTAGAGTCCCCGGTAAGTATCATTGTTGTTGATACTGCTCCTTTCTGGTAAAGTTTTAATTAATTAGCTGCTCGACCACCTTCTTATTTCTCCAAGTGTGTAGTGTGTATACGGTAATTAGTTTATAGAGTCCCTGGTACCATTGTTGTTGATACTGCACCTTTCTTGTAAAGATTCAATTAATTTTGACCACCTTTTATTAACTTATGTTGTATTTCAGCCGAGGGGTCTAGTGCATCGAATTCAAGTTCTGGTGGATCAGTCATCAGAATGTGTGTTCGAATCTCAGTCCCACCACTTGTGTCCTTCAGCAAATTGCTCTTAAACATGATTTTCAATCTCATGAACTCTGCAATTTTATGAACTCAGAGTAACAAAGTAGAAGGGAAAGCTTAATTATGTAGCATAATTTCAGTGATATCCAAAACTCTTGGCAAATTTGTTTTTGGAGTTTTTTTGGCCAATCATTAACTTAAAAGTTTACACAAACTAGTTTCTTTTGCTAAAATTCTTCCACGAAAGGAAGGAGCTATCCTTAGAGTTGAAAACTTGGTCGCCATAAAACAATGGGGCCGGTAAGGGAATTTTATCCTCAGTTTTTTTCTCTTTTTCTGAGGTTTTCGCCCTTCCTTGGGATAGCTCTTCTGGTGTGGGAGAAAACTGGTTTTAAGAAATAGTTTGTAAAAACAAAACACTTTGCCAAAGAGTACCAGCTATTGCTTGAAATTACTTAATTATTACCCTTTAGAGACCAAAGCGGCCGCAAGCGTCTTGGGCAAACAAACGCCACAACATTTGACCAACTTTTGCTCAAACAAGAGGGTCAAAGAAAACTTGTGGGACCAAATTGATGTTTTCCAATGTTTCCCATGTTAACAAAGAATGCATTCTAAAACCAAACCATGTATTTCTGTTTCTTATTGATTTTCTTGAATCTTTTCCTGCAAATAACAGGCCATAAAACAACAAAATTAGCAATGTCCGGGTGCATGGTGATGACTATACAGAAATGAGATCTCAATAGGGTTAAAATTAGTTTATTTTTCACATTCATTGTTGTTTATGTAATATTATTGTAAAGCTGCAATTTTATTTATAATTTTTGCATAGCTTTACTGATGACTTTAAAATGAAATGAAATTATACTTTGATACATGTACTGGGATGGGTATGAATAAGTTTATAGAGTACCCGGTGAGTACCATTATGATTTATACAACTACTTTCTTGTAAAGAACTAATTAGTTGATTAGTTGATTGAGATTCAAATGACATGTCGATATATCATCGAGTAGATTTTTGTATTATTTTGGTGAATGCTATTCTACCTTTAGTACAGGACCATTCCTCCTGTAATGGGGGCATGATCACTTAATGAATCTTGTTCAATACCTCCATCAGCCAGGCTTGTAGAGGTAGATCACCTAGGCCCAATTTCATGAAGCCTGTAAGCACAAAACTTGCTAAGCACAGAACAGTATTGCTTAGTAGAAACAGGTCACCAGCCTAAATTGCATTAAGTTTGCATAGAGCCTCACTCAATCTTCGCTAAGCAAAACAAAAAAATGTCAAGTAGTATTTTTTGCCTGAACTTTTTGAAATTGGGCCCAGAACTTTACTCCTTACATTTCTTTGAGCCACCCCTATGGAAACAAAATCTCTTCTTTTAAGTTTGTTTCTGTTAGACTGCAATACTGTAAGACATTTTTATGGTGTATTAATGCCAGCTTGATGTTTTATCCATTTGTGAGAGTTTGCCAACTAAGTTCCCTTGTTGGGAAAACCATGTTAACAAAAACAATTATAAATAATTGGATAAAAATGAATGATTTGTATTAAATAGTTATTATAACAACAAACGGAAATAAAGAAATGAATAATTAATTTGTAAGTTATTTTATTATGTACTTCAGTGAGTCTTTTTTTTATTGTATCTTGTTTGTAAGCAGTGAAGGCAATGTACAAGTTGAAGGGTCATCTACAAGAAGTATGGGCATGATTGTAGTTTTAACCCAAGGGGAAACAAACTCAATAAAATTTTTTTAAGGGGTGGGGCGGGGCTTGTGAATTCTTGCTCTATGATTGTACTGATAACATCATTGCATAAAAAGGCAGACCACATTGAAATAGCTTCCAAGAATCTCTTTCGTTGAATGTTTTCATAAGACGGGGTGTTTCTGTTTCCTATAGATGGGCATGTAACTGTTAATACACATACACACATACAGTAGACATACATGTAGATGTTCTGGTTCACTACATGTTAAAAACATGACACCCCCCCCCCCCATTTTAAAACTAAAAAGGCCAACCCATTTAGGCCGAGGCCGTTTAGGCTTGAACAACAAACGGTTTCTTCTTTAGGAATGTTTTAATTGAATTATTCATCCATTCAAGCACGCTGACATAATAATAGTTACCAAGTTAAAAGGTATTACCAAGTGAAATTTGGCTTGCATGCCTCACGAAAACCGCGTCTAACCCATGGTGGTGTAGGCCTACTCCGACGTAAACTTCCATGAATTTACACGAACATAGTATTGTAACCATGGGCTGGTTACAATGATCGTACACACATTGAACGTGTGTGTTGTGTACAGTATGGAACACGCAATCACCGCGTGACTTGCTCCATCAACGTGTGAGCGGGGGGGCCGAATCGCCGTTGTTTGGTTCCACGGGCTGAAGTTAGTTCCTCCCGGCTTTTATTACAGGATGAATTATTCATGAGCTATGTCGAGAATTGTCTCTCGTGTGTGGGGGCTGTTCGCGTCGCGCGCTCATCTAGCTATTAAGGAAAAACGATTATCTGAATAAACTCGTCGTTAAAAAATGGAAGTGGTCTTGTCTTGTTGACTTTCTTCATTGACAGATAACTTCGGTTTGGAATAAGCTACGGAAATAATAATGGTGTTGCTGGAAAGCTAGTGAGTTACTTGTTAACATGGTATGCATAACTCAAAATCAATTGTTGAGACATTCCTCATTTCGATAGAGCAGGTCACAATTTCGAACTGTATTTAATTCAAAAATGGATTGTCCACAGTTGAATACTAGGCTACCTATGGTCCACAGTTGCTGGTGTAATAAACTCCACAATGGGAGAGCAATTTCAAACTGTATTTAATTCAAACATGGATTGTCCACAGTTGAATACTAAGCTACCCATGGTCCACAGTTGCTGGTGTAATAAACTCCACAATGGGAGAGCAATTTCAAACTGTATTTAATTCAAACATAAATTGTCCACAGTTGAATACTAAGCTACCCATGGTCCACAGTTGCTGGTGTAATAAACTCCACAATTAGGGAGAAATTTCAAACTGTATTTAATTCAAACATGGATTGTCCACAGTTGAATACCCATGGTCCACAGTTGCTGGTGTAATAAACTCCACAATTCAGGAGAAATTTCAAACTGTATTTAATTCAAACATGGATTGTCCACAATTGAATACTAAGCTAATCAAGGTCCACAGTTGCTGGTGTAATAAACTCCACAATTAGGGAGAAATTTCAAACTGTATTTAATTCAAACATGGATTGTCCACAGTTGAATACTAAGCTACTAATGGTCCACAGTTGCTGGTGTAATAAACTTCACAATTAGGGAGAAATTTCAAACTGTATTTAATTCAAACATGGATTGTCCACAGTTGAATACTAAGCTACCCATGGTCCACAGTTGCTGGCGTAATAAACTCCACAATGGGAGAGAAATTTCAAACTGTATTTAATTCAAACATGGATTGTCCACAGTTGAATACTAAGCTACCCATGGTCCACAGTTGCTGGTGTAATAAACTTCACAATTAGGGAAAAATTTCAAACTGTACTTAATTCAAACATGGATTGTCCACAGTTGAATACTAAGCTACCCATGGTCCACAGTTGCTGGTGTAATAAACTTCACAATTAGGGAGAAATTTCAAACTGTATTTAATTCAAACATGGATTGTCCACAGTTGAATACACAGTTGCTGGTGTAATAAACTCCACAATTCAGGAGAAATTTCAAACTGTATTTAATTCAAACATGGATTGTCCACAGTTGAATACTAGGCTACCTATGGTCCACAGTTGCTGGCGTAATAAACTCCACAATTAGGGAGAAATTTCAAACTGTATTTAATTCAAACATGGATTGTCCACAGTTGAATACTAAGCTACCCATGGTCCACAGTTGCTGGTGTAATAAACTCCACAATTCAGGAGAAATTTCAAACTGTATTTAATTCAAACATGGATTGTCCACAGTTGAATACTAAGCTACCTAACCCAAGTGTGGTGTTTATTGCACGAGCAACTGTGGACCATAGGTAGCTTAGTAGTTTTAAATTATTTCATGACAACTAGGAGATCTTCTTAAAGAGTAAAAAAAAAAATAAAAGTGGCGACTTTGTATCATGGCATGTATAATGACAATTTGGGTCTATGAGAAAATGCTTCATGAAACCCATCGGATCTACCTTCCTGGTTTGATTTCTGACGAAATCTTTGACATTTCTCCATGACCTTCCGGCGAAGGTTTCTGGTTCTCGCTTTAGGAGTGCTATTATTGGTGCTTTTGTTGGAACAGTGCGGGCTCTAATGAAGAAACCTAATTGATCTGCCACTGCTGCCTTTTCTTTCTTGCTCCATGGCTTCTTCATTACTGGTACTTTCCGAGTCCTGGCACTGGCAGCATCAGCTCCTTTACCTGCATGTCAAGTGTAGTTTGTATGAGACACGAGTATGTTAAAAAAAACAAAAGTTGCATACATGGAGAAAGAGCTCATACTTGGTATTAACTTGGACTGTCCAAGTTAATACCAAGTATGAGCTCTTTCTCCATGTATGCAACCTGTCCAGGACAGGACTTGTTTATACAGTGCTAAATGAACATGTACATACAACCAAAGCATAATAATAATAATAAGTCACAGATCTTATACAGCGCAATTCCCAAAAAATTATCATCGCACTTCACAAAACATAAAAAACATGGTTTATATATTTTTATAATTCCCATAGAGTTTTCCTTAAGTTGATGTAAACTTGAAGTAAGCTTCAACAGCCATGAAAGTCAAATTGGTTATCAAACTAAGGGCGAAATTAATAATCAATATTAAAAGTAGTATATATGGTCGTCAAAAATATGCCTCGAAAACGCATGGTTTTCTTTATGTCGTGAACTAACACGGCACGCCATTTTGTGGAGTCAAGAATTTGACTCCATAAAATGGCCCACTCTGTTAGTTCGCAAAGTAAAAGGAAAACTACATACTTTCAAGGCGAGACATGTTTGTGTGGATCATTGTAATCTACTTTTAAAACATCTTTCTAAACATTTCAATTTCATGCTATCATGGACCAACCCGACCTTTAAAACCAACCTTTTCCCACTTTAGATGGCAGCAAATCGCCGTGATCATCTGTACCTTCCGATTCTGACTCATCCGATTCTGCATCAGTGTTGTACTCTTTAGAGGGGAAACAATCAGAAATAATACAAATGTTTAACATTTTAGCAATCAATCTGCAAACCAACATAAACAAATAATACAAACGATGCATTTTCAATTGTTTTAAATGATAATGATGATGCAATCAATCAACTAGTGCCACACTACTCAAATGGCACAAAGGGAAACCTTTCCCAAAATCAACCACAATAGATAGTTCCTGATACATGCCATCTGTAAGGGCAACTTGTTTTTTTTTGCTTTCAGCCAGGTCAAGCGTTCTAATTTTGTTGCACATCAAAGTGGTTTAAGGACCAATAATCAAGGAATATGATGAAACTATTGAGTGACGCAGTCGCTACTGTTGTGTCACACAAAGCATTTAGAAATGAAAAATAGTAAAAGTGTCATGGATTGTTTTGCAACTTCAAAACTGTTTGGCTTCTAATGATCACTGCTATTGAAATTGGCAACAGTGATGTGTCAGGTCCTAAAAGGCTATTTCCTTAAACAGCGGCTACAGGATAATCTCAATATTTTAACTATTACCCTTTTTTGGCCAAACAGACTTCGTAGATACCAATTTATAAACATTTTGCGCTTAAAATTTGCATTTGGTAATAAATTATTCAAGTCAAAAATGCACCTCTCTGCGAGGCTTTAGCCGAGAGTCAAAAACAGCTGATCTATTATGACCCCTTGACGTCAGTGGCGATTTTCCCCTAATTAGGTTTGAACACAATTCTCCAGCTTTGGCAAACTGAGAGCGCTATTTTCCACATCAAATAGCCGCCAATGACATTATGATTCCTTTGTCGCGCAGGTTTGTTTCTGGGGAAAAACATTTTTACCATGTTTTAACGTGAGGTCGAGACACGTTATATGTTTTTTCTGTTTCCCGTGGACTGCATCTATGACAAAAATGTAACAACTATATATTTCTGAGCATTCTGTAGCCGCTGTTTAACTTTGACAGTATTTCAGATGGGATCTTGTATTTCAAGTTACTAATCAATTAGCCGTAAAAAAGGAATACAACAGTTTTGTTTTCACACAAGTACCTTCGTTTGGATCCACTTCAACATCCGCAAGACTTTTACCAGCCAGACCACGCAAATCTCCCTTTTCCATTTTCATGAGCACCTTTGAGACTTTGGCTATCTGCAGTGTTGTATCTGGCAGCCTGTAGTATTGGCGATGGGTGCGGATATCATGGCCGAGAAAGTTAGCTAAGACGTCAAGCTCGTTTTCCTTCAGATTCATTATTTGAGAGACAGTAGCAATTTGCTTCCTTAAGCGAGTGGCTGTTAAGTACTCCGGATGCTTTGCTCCACACTTTATGGAATACTCATGCAGACAATCACAAGCTCTGATGTGACCATCTCCAGAATGGGCGAATAAGTACGAGTTGTCAACAGAGATGGATGCTTCAGCTCGCTTGTTTGTCAGCAAAGTCAATGCATTTTTCATGTCTTCTGTCAGGAGAACAGCAACTGTTCTGGACCGTTTCCCTACGATCTCTATCCTCCACAACACCCGGCACAACACTTTTTCCCATTCAGTTAGGGCACCTTCCATTATACAGCCTTCTCCATTAGAACACTTACTGAAGTCGGTCAGAGACATCTTAGATACTTCACCTGGGCGCTTCTTATTGAACACAACTATTTGTGCCAATAGTGCTTCAGCAAGCCTCTTCCAACATTTTCCACCTTCTGGGCCATCTGCTTTCAACAGCTGTTTTTCTGATGATTTAACTTCTTCCTTCAGATACTTGGAAAGCTTGACAACATCTTCTGTTAGAGGGAGCAGTTTAGGGTTATTTCTTTTGGCATCATTTAGGCTGCGCAGTGCGTGATGACTAACACTTTCCTCCCAATGTAGGGAGTAAAGTGAAATGAAGCTTCTACACTGCTTTTCAGAGACTTCATCTCCATTCATTAGGGCTTCTCCCCTAAGGATTTCTGCACATACTTTGAGTGTGTGACCAATCTTCAGAGCCAAGCTCGGTGTGGTATACAGATTAGTCTCTTCATGAAATCCTGCTGTGCTTCTAGTTGCTCTTGTCACATCTGTGAAATTAGCAGGGCAGATAAGGTCTTCCAGTTCTGCACTTCTCTTATCAGTCATTGTTCTGTATTCAATAACTAATCTTGAAATCTCCCTTACTCGCTGTCTGATGTAGGTTTCCTGATCTTTACTATGGCCGTGCTTCATGGTCAATTTCTCAGCAAATCTTTTAATCAGAGGATCTGACTTGGCTATTCGAGCTACGCTGTCATTGTTCATTCTCGTAAGAATTTCATGTGTACTTTGTGACACACCAGGCGTTGTTGGAAGCATCATTCTCCTTGGCTTGCACAGACCAAAGCGCTTCTTTGTTTTGCTATTATCATTGTCGCCCGATTCTTCTTCTCTTCGCTGGCTACACCTATGCTTCCACAAGTCATGTTTGGCATAGTAGCCGTAGCAATCTTGACATGGCAGGTAATCATGAGGGTTAACCTCATAAGCTGGGCGATACACAACAATGAGGGTACCTTTTCCTTCTTTAAGAACTGCACAGTTGTGCTGATAGTTTCCATAGTTTCGCATTAGTGATAACTGTCTGTCCTTTTCTTGTCATCTGTTGCAAGCCATTTCTGTACATCGGATTCATCTTTATGCTGGGGAGTTTTCAAGTGTCAAGGTAGTTTCTTCTGGGGCATTGAACAAAACGGACAGTACTGAGGTTTATCGTAACTACGACCATCATTATTGGAGGTGGTGAATACTTGAATTTCCATTGAGCTGCCTGCACTTGATGAAACATCTCCATCCTGAAGGGTACTTGTAGTTGGCTGTGAGTTGCCACTCGCTTGCACAGGACTCTGACTTCCAGCACCTTCAGTTTCAGCGCCACCATTAGGATTTCTCAATCTGGGAAAAAAAATTGGGCTTACTGGTCGTGAAGAATACTCATCTGAGGACTCGAGCACAAACTCATCATTGGACTCCTCATTATCTGAGGGTTTGAAGGAGACATCTGAGTCACTTGCTTCATCATTGGACTGCTCATCATCTGAGGGTTTGAAGGAGACATCTGCGGGCACAAACTCATCATTGGACTGCTCATCATCAGGGGGTTTGGAGGAGACATCTTCGGGCACAAACTCATCATTGGACTCCTTATCATCTGAGGGTTTGAAGGAGACATCTGAGTCACTTGCTTCATCTGACACTTCAGGATCGCTAATATGATAATCCAAAGTGGTGTGTGCCTGAGAAAACATAATCCAAAAGGAATGAAACATTAAGAAATCAACAACATGTCTTCATTTTTCAATAAAAAAACCCCATAAAAGTACTGGTACATGGTGTAGTGTCACCAACAACTTGAGGGATGGTCAGAAAGTTTTTTACAGGACAAATTTTTTTACAAAATCAAAGAGGGTAAGTAACACTGACACAATGTCTATTACGTCTAAATTACACATTTTATGTGTGCGTATTACCTTGTACATACTGCCTTGTAAAAGTTTGTAAATTAATAAATAACAAATCAGCTGAAAGCAATAAAAAATGTACCTTTCCAACATCGAGACCCAAGACAAACCCTAGAGGTTGCTGATGCATCCAAATACTTTATCGCCCTCATAGGACCAACTGCGCGCGAGATGAAATTGAGGAAAGCTTTGAAATGGAAGGCCCTTCATTGTATGAAGGGAGTGTGGATGGTTACTGACCAATGACACTAAGAGACGTCTGTTTGTGGCTACAGTTGAGTCTGAACTCCAGTATCATGGAGTCCAGAGTGGACTATGAGCCAAAACAAGAAAGAATACTAGATGGCATCTACAAGTGAACAATAAGGATGGCAATCAACGTTGCTTTCCTACGGCCTATTTGCGATGGTGATGTTGTCACTTGTTGAACAAGGGTAAACCAAAATGTTTGAATTTCATTCTACCATTTACACATCATGGGCCAGGGTTGTTTGGTGGGCGTTCCAAGAGAGAAAAAACGGGGGTCGCAACAGGTGTATTTTCAGCTGATTAATTATTTTGTTATTGTAAACTTTCACATGGCATATGGACAAGGCAGTGTGGCACACATCCTTTAAAAAGCGACACATACTTTTTACACTGAAAGGCACATTTTGAATGAATTTTAAATGAGTCAAATAGTCAAAATATTTTGCATAATAAGGACAAATGTTACACAATGTCCCATTCTCTTAAAATGCCCCAACTGTATACAAGCACATTAAATGTTTCTCAAAATACCTTTCGCCACGGCAAACCAGCTGTCCCATAATCATATCTCAACTCTTCATCCAAACTAAGTCCTTTAGCGCAAATATACAGAGGTAAGGCGTTCTATCAATCATTAGCTTCTTGATGACACAGTTGGCTCTTTTGTCGTCGTTTATCCATTTAGCAAGGCAGTCGGTGTTAGCTGCATCAATGCTGTTCATGGGATTAACAAAGTGATTGTTTGAATAAGAATACCTTCCTCATCTGGGAAAGATTTGATCTGGCAGTTAGGCCTAATACTGACTCTATCAGTGTGAGTAACTGTCTTCACACTGTGGTTAAAACAGGTTGGGTGGCGAGCCACTGTTAATGGACCAAGCCGAAGGCAAGTTCTATTAACAGCAGCCAGCTATCAGGCAAGGTCATTAATATGTAGTAAAGACCCCTAGGCTCCACATACTGTTAGTGTTACTCTCATTAAAAAACACTTTTAACAAACAAACGTAAAAAAAAGGAGCTGGTCTTTATATCACATGTTAATACACCCCCATGTAGTCAGAGTGCATTACTCTCCAAGTGGTTATTTCAAATGTAAACTACTTACCTGTAGTTAGTGTGATTCTGCTTGAACAGAAATGTAAATACATTACTGTCTTCCCCTGTTGTATGTTCTTCCTCCAACAGTCTTCCTCTATACTCCAAAAGGAACTTTCCTTTCTCAAATGGTTTTGTGCAATATAACCCATAACCTAAAAATTGAAAAAGCAAAGTTTTCTCATCAGATTTTAGGTTTAATGGAAAACAAATGACGCATTACCCAGTTCATAAAAATTCACTCCATCGACAAAACATGCGTTTAGCATAATACCTGAAATACAAAACTGTTGAGAATGCATACAAAGCAATTGACTGGTCTATGGCCCTTGTAATATTATGTCTGACACTTCACTGGTTTACACTCGTACTTTATTGTTGGAATTGTTGGAATTTGTTGAAAGTTATAATAGAAACCATGCAAGCACCAGCCAATGTGAGAAAAATAAGAATGTGAAGTATGAGGCTGTTTCTTTTTTTATCAAACTGATGAAAACTGAGGCTCGTTGTGTACAGCCATGGTATTAGTAGTGATTATTCTTGTTACTAGTTTTGGGGTACACTTAACCTAAGCTTATCAAAGATTAAACTTAAAGGGACACTGTCGGCGTGATCATTGTCTGCTTGTGACTGGACATGGAAACATGACTTCTCACCTAGTTACTACACATGCACGCATTAACCGTCACTTCACAAACAAAGGCTTTACAGGGCATTGTCATTAAAATCACACGAACATGTGCAGAATTTAATGTCAGACAACAGACTCACTTCGAACACGATTAAAGTGCCCCTTTAAAGCATGGGTAGGGGAAGCCTGTAAGTGTCCAAACTTGGAGATCAAAACAGAATTAGAAATTGTAAGGCACTTGTGATTTTTTTTAGATGAGTTTCTTACCTATGTACGCACTGACAAATCTTTTTTCAAAGCCATCTTGGTCTTCACAACTTCTGCACCACTTTTCTGCATCCTGTACTGGAGAAACCCGAGACCTCTGTGTAGAAAACAAAATATATTCTTTTCAAACAAAGCAATACATGTAAATTGAAGATATTTACTTTTATTTTTATTTATAGAAAATGTTGCAGAGGCAATAACAAATTTTAAATTAAAATATTAACCACCATTAACATTGACTGTTGATGGAGATTAATGATGCAAACACACGACACTTCCACATCCCATAATGCTTCAGCAGCAAACCGGACAAATGACCACATGATCTATGGCGTAAGGGTCGGTAGGGACCTGTCTAATTCGGGAGTCAAATAAAAAACTTGTCATCGACATTGTTTCCCCGAATGTGGACTTAAATTATAAACACTGCTGCAGCCCTGAAAAATTATTGTGATTACAATGCCTGGTGATGCATCTTTAAATTTGACATCGAGAAATCAGTCAAGCATTTTTTGGTGGCTTAGTGTTGGGAAAATCATAGCAAATAGACAACTCACAATGCATGCAAAGTCTAGAGTAGAAATCAAAGTCTGCCTGGGAATTGACATCTACCTACCTCAGTCTACGGTTGTAAAAAATTAAGTAGTTGGACTTAGTACAGTAGGCCTTTAGTAGACCACAGATGTCAAAATGTTTTTTTTCTTGTAGATTGACTAGTACGTAGGTAGCACCTCTAAAAAAAAGTTATACAGTTCTAGATACGATTACGAGTAGACCATGTTGGATAACTTTCCTAAGGCGCCACCACTTTTTTACACATTTTTACAAAGAGGGATTGGTAATTTTCTGCACGTCGCCACCAATTTATCTGCCCTTAATTAACTCCAAAACCACTTTTTAAAAATACCCAAGCCCAATCGATTGAAGACATCCTCGGATGCAAAAAATGGGCAAAAATTGGTGGCGATGTCCTAAAATTTTTCCAAAGGGATATCTCAATGCAGAGGTAAATTAGATACTAGGCCTATCCCCTATATTATTTCATATTGAAAGAAAAAGTATTGGAGCCAGGCGGACACTTTTCCCTAGTTTAAAGCCATTGGACACTTTCGGTAAACAGTATTGTCCAAGGCCCACACTTCGTGTATCACAACTAATAGGCCTATATAAAATAACAAAACCTGTGAAAATTTACGCTCAATCAGTCATCGGAGTCGGGAGAAAATAACAGGAAAACCCACCCTTGTTTTTCGCACGTTTCGCCGTGTCATGACATGTGTTTAAAATAAATCTGTTAATCTCAATATCGAGAATTGATAATTGTTTTAATGTTTTCTCAAAAAGTAAAGCATTTCATGGAACAATATTTCAAGGGAAGTCTTTCACTATACTACTACCTTCTGTAAACCATGAAAGTTATTTGTAAATCTGTGAACTTTAAATAGAAATTCTGTTCCGAAAGTGTCCAATGGATAACTAAGGATAACAAATAAAATAATTACAACTCACCATATTGGCATTGCCATAATATTTGAATAAACTGATAAGTGTTCATTGATTGTTGATGATTGCCAAACCAAATCAAGACTCCAGGAGGACCAGCGTGACCAGGGAGGGCCGGCACAACAACGTATCGTAAACAAAATCACACTTTCAAAGTTCGATTTGATTTCTAGTCATTGTGAGCAAAATCCGTCAAATTGTTTGGCACACGTTGTATGCCTACGTTTCTAATTCTAAACGTATGAAATGCCAAAGTGATGCAAAAGGCTGTCAAAATAAAAATCCAGATGCAAAGAAGAAACACAGTAATTATTAAATGTCGAACGTACTCTTGCACAACTTCAATCCACAAAATGGTTGGAATACAATCCATTTTTATGCCTAGATGTCGGTAAAAAAATCAGAACTAGCTATTATAAAAAGTACAAAATCTTACCATATTTTCATTCACTGTTGTCCCCGGTTGTCGCTGTCTCAGTGTCAGAATTCTCTCGACGAATTGTGGACATGTGCGTGAGAATTTGCTCGGTAAACCGTGGACTTTTCCCTGATCGATCCTCGACGGGCCGCTCTGAGCGCGCATCGCACGACGATTGCGCATGCGTAAAAAACACTTGCAAAGGGTAGCCTCTAGAGGGGGCTATCGAAACTCATTATTCATTATTCCATGGATTTGTCACCCGCTCGTGTGGTGTTCTCCTTGTGTGTTTGCCGCATCAGTATCAAATTGTGGACCACCGTTAGCTTGACAAATGACTGCAACAGCGCCCTCAATGATATGTTTTTATTGCAAAAATAGTATTTCAACCGGGGACGTCCCCGATTCCTATGCGTCCCCGATTTGAAGGTGTGTATTCTTACGACTGTCCCCGGTTGCCGGCAAACACAAACGCACACACACACAAGTGTGTATTTACCTCCAATCGGGGACCTCCTATTGTCCCTCTTTTGTTTGTACTTTAACTTTTCAGCAACAGCTCCCATTGGTTTTGAACACGATTTCCAACTGGGGACCTTTTCCAATCGGGGACCCTATTGTCCTCTTTTGTTATAAGTCCCCGGTTTGAATGCCTAAACAAACTCACACGCACACCCTCACAAACGTAGACTTAGTTCTATTATCCCTTTTCTAAAGAATCCCCTTGTGGGGTCCAATTGTTCCTCACAAACGTAGATTTAAATGCACTACGGTGCAACGACACACCAGCCGTGTATGCAAACGCCGACCGCCAGTGAGTTTAGCACTACTCAACTGCGGACGGTGCTGCACTGCGTGCAAGCGGGGACCACTATTAAGTTTGGAGACGATGAGCAGACCACCTTTAAACTGTGGACGGTGCAGTGAATAGCATTGTCCAAAATGTACGGCTTAGGCAGTGGCTATTGCCTGAATTACGAAAAGTCTCAATCAGGCATGAGAATCTTCCGGATTAAACCGGAATTCCGTTTTTTTTCCTTTCAAATTTGTGGTCTTCGAGTTCAGTGTGAATTTGATATAAAATTCGGGGGGTGAGTTTTAGGGGGTATACATTTGGATTTCGCTAATCTCGCTTCTCTAATAATTAAAGTTGTAAGTTTACCTTTACCGTATATTGCGGATCCACACGTAAGTGAAAAACGGCATGATTATAGCCTTCACACCCGCGCTTGCAACGCAGTATGGCACAGAAAGCGCAGTGCAAGTTACATGTGTGGCAACTAGCGCGATTCACGCATTCTGCACGTCGACGACTGAGGCCCGAAACCCGAGGCAAAGCCGGGAATTCGTATGGCGCAGAAAGCTCAGTGCAAGCGCTAAATGAGCGCAGTACATGTGGCAACTTGCGCGATTCCGATAATGTTCACGCACTCAAGTCACGTCGACGTTGTTGAGGCCCAAGCCTTCCTGAGGCAAAGCCGGGAATTCGTACCCATAAAAAGTAGTGATCACACGGACGGTGGGTCCGGATCGCGTTGAGAGATGACGGGAATTCGTTCAATTTCAACGATCTTGATGTAATACAAAAATTTAAAAAAAATATTTTGCGGTTGAATATGGGATCCAATGTATGTGTACTTCGATTTTTCGGACTACTAAAAAAATGGGAAGGACTTGTAAAAAGTTTGTCATCCTGTTTTTGAGCTACCACAAAATAAGAGAGTTAATTTCGACCCCTGTATAAACTTGTCTCATTCCTCGCTTCGTTAACGGTACGTTTAAATAATGTCTACCCTTAATTATGTTTACTGCATGCTGCAGCAAATACACATGTGGGGACTTCTGAAAGTCTAATTATCAATACAATGCACACCGTACGTGCAAATTTGTACACACGAACCAGCGGTGCGCAGCAGCACGACTGAAATCGCAGGCCATGGGAAACTGGTACCTGTTATTGCCCCACAATCAGCGTAAGATAAATTGGGAACCAGCGAAATCACCTGATTGGTGGAAAGTGATAACTGATATTAACAATGGCGGCAAGGCAGCATGTTTTGCGGTTTGTTGTGCGTGGTGATACCGATGTTAAACTTATCGACCAGAGTGTTAAAAATAAATGGATTTGGGCCTGGTGTGACAAGAGTCTTTGCAAGGGATCACCAAATGAACATCTTGTTGGAGACTGCTTTCGAAAACTTTATGAACCTGGGGAAGCTTACTGTGTCTGGTGCGAAGTGACCATTAAGTATGGTACATCTGGATGCAAAGCACTTGAGCAACATGCATTGAAGTACGAGAAACATCAGAAAATCTTCAAAGAAAAAAGGACGAACTACCAGTTACCAGGTACGGTAACTTTATGTTACAAAATATGTTAATAATGGAGCATTTAATCTGTATTTTTAGGTAAACTTATTAAATTCTTGATTTATAAATTTTAACTTTTCACATATTATTTGTAATTATTTCAAAAATTAGATAAAAAGTCACCAATAATGGTTGGGCAATAATAATAATGTTAATAATTTTTTAATAGTGAAGAGAAGAAGCAAAAATATTTAATGTCTCCTGTTGCCTGCTGATTGTTCATGTTTCTTTCTTACTGTTTACCTTTCTGGCACTAAGTAAAGCCTCGGGAAACCAAGGTTCCGTGTTTAGGGTTCACGGATTAAAACGTCCCCTGTTTGCCAGTGGTTGATGAGATAAATAATTAATTGCATGTTATTGTATTAATTTTTCATTAGGTCAGTCAACTAGTGGTATGTCCCCATATTATGGGCTGCATCCGTTTTTCAAGAATTCACAGATCAAGACCAAAGCGGCAGAGCCCAAACCAATTGTAACTCTTGTGGAAAGGAAATCCAAGGCACAGGTGAATATAGCCGATTTTTCCTTCATGTTTTAAATGGTATGTAAATTGCAAAAAATTTAAAAAGTAATTAACATTGATTAAAAGGTAGATTACAACTACGACTTATAAAATTCCTTAATAGAATGAAAGATTTGGAACATGATAATGGAGGATGATGTGTACTTTTGTTTATTCATATAATTTCAGGCTACAGTTTTGGGTGTAATTGCTGAACATTCACTACCCTTCACCATGGCACCTGTTCTTATCGATGTGGCTAAAGAACTCGCAAAGGACAAGCAAGTTCTCAATGAACTCTCAATGGACAGGACCACTGCATCCTATAAAATGCAGTATGGTTTGAAGAAGACAGTTCTTGAAGGTACTTTAGAAAACATCAGGAAGATGCCATTTTCATTAAATATAGATGAGGCTACAAGTAGCAATAACAAGAAAGTTCTAGCAGTCCTTGTGAGCTACTACTCAGATGATGATAAAAAAGTAGTGATTGAGCATCTGACATCAATTGAAATGATAACTGTCACTTCTGAGTCTCTTTACAATACTTTGGTGGCACTGTTTGAGAAGCATGACATACCCTGGAGTAATCTTGTGTCTTTGCTGATGGACTCATGTGCTGTGATGAGAGGTTCAAAGTCAGGTAAGAACTGTGTGTTTGGTTTTGTTTGACTAGCAAACATAACAGAATACTGTGGCTGTATTACAAACAATAGTAAAAGTTGTCCTTCCATTACTTTTATTGTATACAACATCATAGTTTGTCAAAAGGAATTTCTTTGCACAAATATTATACATCTAGGTTATAGATTTGCTTATCAACTTTCTTAAGGTGTCATTTGTTAATTCTCAATACACCAAGATTCAAAGTTTTGTTTACAATGTTTTTTATTGTAGGGTTGGAGAAGCAAATAAGGGACAAAAAGGCCCCTCGGATGTTGGATATTGACGGTGACATCTGCCATCATGTTCACAACGCCACAAAAAAGTTTTGCAGCCCATTCAAGTGCATTGCGGAGAACCTGTTTAAAGATCTTCATAACGATTTCAAGTGGTCACCAGACCTGAGAGATGTTTTAGCAGAGCTTTGCTCAATGATGAATATCAGTTTCACCATGCCAGAAAGATTTATAAGCCACAGGTAAAGGGATTGTTGAAAAGCTACTGATTATTTGGAATGACTATTTTTGTAATGTACCTTGAAATCCATTGGTGTTTAATGTTTTCTTTTTTAATCACTTTATTTTTTGTAGATGGTTGTCTTGTTATGACATAGCGGTTGGAACACTCAGACTGTTTGATGCCTACCAGTTTTTTTATTACGCATTCCTGCCCCCAAACATGCAGCTGATATACACAGCAAAACAGCTTGAGCTCTTCCAAAAGTACAAGCTGTCACCAGAGGCTAAAGCAAGAATTAAATTGATGCAGACTAAGCTGAAGAAGAAGCAACTGACAGAAGATGGAAAGGCCAGAAAACAGAGAATCTTTGAGAAAATTATCTACAAGTGGCCCCAAACAAAAATGATCATGGAGTTCTACCAGTCCGTCCTACCCATGTTGAAATCCTATGTCTGCTTGTTTCAGATGAAACAGCCACTTGTACATAAGCTTCATGATGAGCAGGAAAAACTTTTTTCCAACTTTCTGACGTGTTACATCAAATCCGAGTATCTTGTAGGGAAGTCTGCTAGACAGCTGAAGGCATTGGACTTGGAAGATAGAAGTATGTACCTTCATCACAGAAAGATCTTCGTTGGCACTGGCTGTAAGATAATTGCTAGAGAGCGTGTCACTGATGCAACTGTTCAGCAGTTTTACAAGTCAGCAGCTGAAGCTTATCTTGAGTGTGGGAAGTACTTGCAGAAGAAGTTGCCACTTGCCAATCCTGTGTTGAAAGCACTATCTGCCATAGATCCACTAGCAAGAGGGCATAGCCTTAGCTGCAATTACATGAAATCACTTCTAGACACTGTACCTGCAGGAATCAGCAAGGAAGAGCATGATGCATATGAACTGGAGGTACAACACTTTCAGGTTGACAACAGGCTCCCTCCCTTCAATAATATGGACAGGATTGATAGCTGGTATGGAGAGGCCTTCTCTAAGTATCCTGTGTTAGGAAAGTTGATAAAGGCTTCACTGAGCATCTTCCATGGGCCTCAGGTAGAGAGTAGTTTTAATACTATGGGGGACATACTTGACAGTAAATCAGGAAGGATGAACATATCTACTTTTGACTCCATCCAAACTGTCAAATACTGGTTGGCAGCAAAGGGCAAATCAGCAACATCTGCTTTCACTCCAAGCCACCAGCTTACCAAAAACATGCAAAGTGCAGCAGCTTTATACAAGGCACAACAGAAGGCTGAAAAGGAGAAACGAGAACAAGCTTGTCTCATGCCTACAACTACAGAGAAAATTGTGACAAAAGTAGCGCACAAGCGTAAGGCTGCTGATGAGGCTACTGCTGCTACAATGGAATTCAAAAGTCGGCACAGAAAAAAGGCCAGACAGAAAGCAGCTGTGAAATAGGAATTTTGTTTAATGTGTTATCCTTCTCGTGTATGGTATGTGATTTCTTGTTAATTGCTGTTATGCATTAAGGCATTACCCCCACAGCATAGATTTTTGCACAGCAATGATTTGATACAAAATTTGGGGGTGTGGTGTAGGTGGTGCATATGGATTTCTCTAATCTCTCTTCCTGAGTCAGAAAAAAGTAATTTTACCTTTGTATTTGTATATGAAAAACTGTTCAAAAGGGTTTAATTTGTCACTGCTCGCTTCTTTTTGTTACACTATTGGCAATCAATAAAAAACAAAAATAGCACACAATTTTATATTCTGTATTTTCCATTAAATCTCTTATTTTTTGTTCAAAAAGGGAAAAAACTTACCACAGTAGCTCACTTCTACCTGGAAAAACAGGTGTCAGAAATGCATCAGAGACCACCACAGAGCGTCTAAAATACCCAGAGCTTCCAGGGCCCTTAAGCGGGCCCCGGCCCGGCTGGACCCCGGCCGGAAGGGACTTCGCGCTGCGCACTCGTGTTGTGTGCTTCGCACACAAATTTGGGAATATAACAACTTGCTCTCAATCTTTACAAAAAATTCCTGTTTTTTTATCATCACCCATTCTCATGCCTGCTCAATGCACCACATGTACAAATGCCTGCAAGCGCAGACCACCAGTCAGTTTGGCACCAGTCAACTATAGCTGCGGACGGTATCGTCCACAAGTGACTGGTACCAAACTCATTTGTGGTCCGCGCTTGCAAGGTAGTGTATGCCTGGCGGTATCACTGGCTGCAAGCGCGGACCACCAGTGAGTTTAGCACTACTCAACCGTGTACAATGTACATAGTACATGTACCACTGCTAACTTTTATATTTTGTTCAGAGGCAAAAAGAGACGTTTTGTACTCCCAACTACAATCGCCATGAAACAGACTTGAATGGATATCCCAAGTTAATGGGCAAATGAAGAAGCTTTGTTCACATTTTGCTTTTTTTTAATATTTATTTTGCCACAATGAATAAACTATAAATCAAAACATAAACAGCAACTTTTTTAACTTTTAGAAATAATTGTTCAACAGTCTTGAATGAAAGAGTACAATCTCGGAAAAATCAAGGCAACAAGCTTACAAGATAAGGTCGGGCAGACGGATCCCCTAAAAGATTAAATCTAAGAGATCATTTATACACAGGTACATGTAGTTTTTGATGTTGGTCCAAGTTCTTGCTCAGAGTGGGATCTGAGGCTAAAGCAGACTACTCTCCCTTTTTACCTGGCAAACTAATTCCTAAGATAAAATCTTAACTGTGCATGATGTTTAAGAAATACAGTCCTCCCCAAAAAATATAAAATAACAATTAGCCATCCACTTCAATATATCTGATTCTATTGGTCAACACATCGATGATAAAGTACTTTTATTATCTACTCCTTTTACGATCTACAGATGCACTGAAGCCAGTAGCATGACCATTGGGACCCCCCCCCCCCATTATTTGCACCACCAATGCTTCCACACATCAAAGGTTCCAACATGGTTTAATTTTCTCAACTGTCCCCTAAAAGAACAGGTTTGGTTACACCACTGACTGCAACACAAGTCAACTGCGGACGGTATCGTCCACAGTTGACTGGTACAAAACTCATTTGTGGTCCGCGCTTGCAGGCAGTGTATGCCTGGCGGTATACACTGGCTGCAAGCGCGGACCACCAGTGAGTTTAGCACTACTCAATCGTGGACAATGTACATGGACAGCTAACTTTCATATGTTTGTTCAAAGGCACGAAAATATGATTTGTACGGCCAACTACAATTGCCATGAAACAGACATGAATACATTGATTTCCCAGATAATGTGCAAGTGATGAGGCTTTGTTCACATTTTGCTTGGAAATGTTTCTTTTAAGTTTTTACTAACAGCGAACAAACTAATAAAACTACAAATAGTAACTTTTTTAACTTTAAGAAGTACAATTGAAGCCTGTTAACAGTTTAAGATAAAACAGTTTAAGATAAAACAGTAAAATCCTGGAAAAATCAAGGGAAAAGGGCTCATAGGTCAGGCAAACGGATCCCTTAAAAGATACAATTTAAGGGTTCATTTTCAAAAAGGCAGTTTCTACTGAAGCTGTTGATGTTGGTCCAAGTCCTTGCTTGCTGAGTGGGATCTGAGGCTAAAGCAGACATAATGTCCTTTTTACCTAGTAGCAAACTCATCCATTAAATAAAATCTTGAACTGTGCATGATTATTTACGAAACACAGTCCCCCCCAAAAAAATACAAAAATGAACAATCCACTTCAAATATATCCGATTCATGATCCATAGATGCACTGAAGCCAGTAGCATGACCATTTGGACCGCCTCCGCGCCCCCCCCCCCCCCAAATTATTTGCACCACCAATGCTTCCACACATCAAAGGTTCCAACATGGTCTATTTTTCTCAACTGTCCATTAAAAGAAAAGGTTTGGTTACACCACTGACTGCAACAAAAGTCAACTGCGGACGGTATCGTCCACAGTTGACTGGTACAAAACTCATTTGTGGTCCGCGCTTGCAGGCAGTGTATGCCTGGCGGTATACACTGGCTGCAAGCGCGGACCACCAGTGAGTTTAGCACTACTCAACCGTGGACAATGTACATGGACAGCAAATTTTCATATTTTTGTTCAAAGGCACGAAAATATGATTTGTACGTCCAACTACAATTGCCATGGAACAGACATGAATACATTGATTTCCCAGTTAATGTGCAAGTGATGAGGCTTTGTTCACATTTTGCTTGGAAATGTTTCTTTAAGTTTTTACCAACAGTGAACAAACTAATAAAACTACAAATAGTAACTTTTTTTAACCATTAGAAATACAATTTAAGATAACAATTTAAGATAAAACAGTAAAATCCTGCAAAAATCAAGGGAAAAGGACTCATAGGTCAGGCAAACGGATCCCCTAAAAGATACAATTTGAGGGTTTTATTTTCAAAAAGGCAGTTTCTACTGAAGTTTTTGATGCTGGTCCAAGTTCTTGCTTGCTGAGTGGGATCTGAAGCTAAAGCAGACTAATCTATTTTTCCACCTGGCAAACTAATCCCTAAGATAAAATCTTAATTGTGTATTATTTTTTTAAGAAATACGGTCGAAAACAGTTTCAAAATTGAACACCCACTTCAAATTCTATTGTTCAATACATCCATGAAAAAGTTCTTTATCCACTCATTTTGACCACCAATGCTTACACACTCCAAAGGTTCCAACATGATTTATTTTCCTCTTCTGCCCATTAAAAAAAAAAAATTGGTTACACCACTGACTGTAGCAGCTCCTAAAGATTTTGATGAAGAATTTTAAAATGTCCTAACTAGAGCCTTAAAGAACACCAAAACGCAAACAATTACATCGATCTCTGGCATGAATAAACCAAATTCTTCAAGTTTAGATTTTGCTCTCAACATTTCTGAAAAAACAGAAAAAAAAAAATCCCTGGCAACAAGTTCCCCCCCCCAAAAAAAAAAAAAAAATATATATATATATATATATATATATATCAATAAATAGCGTGAGCAAAGAAAATTTGGCTGATGCCGGACTCGAACCCGCGACCTCTCGAATACCGTACGAGCGCTCTACCAACTGAGCTAACCAGCCCTTATAGTTGGTGGGCGGTCCTATGTGCAATACCAAATCCACTTTGCTCGGGGGGACCAGTCAGAAGCCGAACCGTGCTGCCAATAAGCCAGGGATCACTACCCCGGTTAAGATGCAAACAACCTGGTAAACGGCAGTAGCGGGGATACACAACGAATGGATACAGCTTTTTACGTGGATTTACACAGAGAAAGTACATGAGAAACTGACTGGGAGAATATTATAAATAAATAGCGTGAGCAAAGAAAATTTGGCTGATGCCGGACTCGAACCCGCGCCCTCTCGAATACCGTACGAGCGCTCTACCAACTGAGCTAACCAGCCCTTATAGTTGGTGGGCGGTCCTATGTGCAATACCAAATCCACTTTGCTCGGGGGGACCAGTCAGAAGCCGAACCGTGCTGCCAATAAGCCAGGGATCACTACCCCGGTTAAGATGCAAACAACCTGGTAAACGGCAGTAGCGGGGATACACAACGAATGGATACAGCTATATATATATATAAATAAATAAATAAAATAAAATAACAATGAATAAAAAAAATCCAGAGAAACCGGCAAACTGGTCTGATCAGGGTCTGATCAGGTAAACCGACAATTCATTAGATAAAATCTAAGGGATCATTTTTACAGGGGCAGTTTCTGATGAAGTCCTTGATGTTGGTCCAAGTTCTTGCTTGCAGAGTGGGATCAGAGGCTAAAGCAGACATAATCTCTTTTTTACCTGACAATTTGCAATTCGTGAAACTATGTCTAAAGTGCTTCACAACAGCTGATTTCTCCTCATGGCTCCATGGAGTTCTTTTCTTTTGCCTGTTCAGTTTGGATGTATTCCCTTTTCCC
Organism: Marthasterias glacialis; assembly: GCA_911728455.2. Taxonomy (NCBI): domain Eukaryota; kingdom Metazoa; phylum Echinodermata; class Asteroidea; order Forcipulatida; family Asteriidae; genus Marthasterias; species Marthasterias glacialis. The sequence continues at coordinate 19,434,859 of OU452220.1, forward strand.
TTCTGTGATTTGCTCAAATTCTTACCTAATGACAACAATTAAAAATCGAAACTGTGAACAACAGATAATTGTTCAATCTTGTTGTTGTATTTTGACAGATTTTACATCGCTTTTATTCAAAATTTTCTTTTGGATCTAATTCTTGCATATTCTTTTCATTTTAGAACAAGTATAAAACTAAATAAATTTGATGCCACAAAGTACTACATCTTGCTAATTGAGCATTCACACACAGTTATGGACATTACGCTCATTTAAAGTATTTTTGACACCAGCGTGTTGGACAGCAAAAGTAGAAGCAAAAGAAGACAGCTACAGTATGATGGTGGTAGTGATGACAATGTTATTCTCATCCAGAATTTTATTAATACTACATGTGAGTCCAATACCTGTGGAAAAGGGCACATTGAAACCACAAGTAGTTTTAACCACCAGACTAAATAACAAACTAGAAATTGAGAGTTTGTGAACAAACTCACGGTATTCGGCTTAATTACGTAATTTTAAGGTCATTATTGTGTGCAGGTTTTTTGTCTTTTTGTGCTATGCTGACGGGCGAAATATTTATTTGTATTTTTTTATCTTTTACATGAAGGTTTGTCATATTAAACTTCAACTTCTGGTTTGACAGGATTTAAAGGTCAAATGGGGTCACACTTTGTGCATAACATCTAGAATTGCCAGAGAGCTCAAAATTGATGTAATGATTATTAATGTACCACGTTTCATTAATAAGATACACAATTTTGTATGTACAAACTTATACTTCCGGTTTCGACCGGAAATGAAGGTCAAATGAGGTCACACATTGTAAACATTTGTAGAATCGTCGAAGGGCCTTAAAATTAAGTTATTATATTAATACACAAAATAATATTTTTCAGGTACGATTTTTTATAAAACAAACTACTACTTCCGGTTTCGACCGGAAGTAAAGGTCAAATGGGGTCACACCCTTTGTAAGATTTGTTTAATACTTCATGACCTTTCATATGGTGTAAAGATCATGTATGTAGCATATCTGATTCTGGAGATATGAGTATTTTAATAAAAAACTTCAATTTAATATAATGACGTCATCGATGACGTCATCATTCCAAATTTTGTTCTTTGTCATGTACACGCTTTGGTCTAAGTACGTGGTAAGTTTCAAGTCCGTACATGCTCTATTTTTTGAGATAGCAAAATAATTTTTTTTTCGACCTGTGTACCATTTTCGTTGTGACGTAGCTATGACGTCACACATCATATTTTTAGAATGCTCTTGAGTTAAAGAAAATATTATGCATTGAACATTTTTTCATATTTTCATTCACTTAGGCTCTAGAGCCCAAAATAACATGATTTGTTACTTTAACTTCCGGTTTCGACCGGAAGTAAAGGTCATATGGGGTCACGTTGTGCACCGCATTTGTAGATCTTTATAAGAGGTTTCATGTAAAAAAAGAATCTTGAACGTAGCTCCTTTGGTTTTGAAGATATGATTTTTCAAATTATTTAAGGTTTGTTTAACGTTTTTTTAACGTAATGACGTCATCAATGACGTCACCATTCCAAAAAAGTTGCGGTGCCGTCTACTCACCGAGGTTGATGTTCATGAGAAGTTTCAAGTTCATACAAGTTTCAGTTTTTCTCAAAATTGGCGGAGAACGTTCAGGCAGAAGAAGACGGAGAAAAAAAAAAAAAAAACTAGAGATTTAGAGTTTGTGGACAAACTCACGGTGTTCGGCTTAATTACGTAATTGAAAATTTTAAGGTCAATATTGTGTGCACGTTTCTTGTCTATTTGTGCTATGCTGACGGGCGAAATATTAAGTTGTACTTTTTTATCTTTATTCATGAAGGTTTGTCATATGAAACTTCAACTTCCGGTTTGACAGGAACTAAAGGTCAAATGGGGTCACACCTTGTGCATGGTATCTAGAATTGTCAGAGAGCTTTAAATTGATGTAACGATTATTAATGTACCACGTTTCATTAATAAGGTACATATTTTTGTAGTACAAACTTATACTTCCGGTTTCGACAGGAAGTGAAGATCAAATGAGGTCACACTTTGTAAATATTTGTAGAATCGTCGAGGGGCTTTAAAATTAAGTTATACAATTAATATACAAATTTACGTAATTCAGAATCGATTTTTCATAACAAAACTACTACTTCCGGTTTCGACCGGAAGTGAAGGTCAAATGGGGTCACACCCTGTGTAAGATTTGTTTAGTACTTCAAGACCTTTCATATGGTGTAAAGATCATGTATGTAGCATGTATTATTCTTAAGATATGATTATTTTAGTATAAAACTTCAATTTAATGTAATGACGTCATCGATGACGTCATCATTCCCAAAATTTTGCTTTGTCATATACACACTGTGGTCTAAGTATGTAGTAAGTATCAAGTCCGTAGATGCTTTAGTTTTTGAGATAGCAAAATAATTTTTTTTCGACCTCGTGTAACATTTTCGTTGTGACGTAGCTATGGTTTTGAAGATATGATTTTTCAAATTATTTAACCGGAAGTAAGGGTCAAATAGGGTCACATCTTCAACACAATTTTTAGAATGGTTAACGAGCTTTCAGATGAAGTAATGATTATTAATGAATTCTGTTTTGTTATTGAAAAATAATCTTTTTGAAAAATAAAATTTCAACTTCCTCTTTCGACCGGAAGTCAAGGTCAAATGGGGTCACAAACTGTGTAAGATGTGCAGAGTAATTGAAGATCTTTTATATGGTGCAAAGATCTTGTATGTATCATTTACGGTTCTTCAGATATGAATTTTTGAAATATTAATTGATTTATTGTAATGACGTCATCGATGACGTCATCATCCAGAAAAAACAGTGCAGTTTACTGCACAGTAAAGTTGAAGGTAATAGTAAGTTTCAAGACTGTACCTCGTTTAGTTAATGACCTATGAATCTTTTTATATGTTAACTTCAACTTCCGGTTTCGACCGGAAGTAAAGGTCAAATGGGGTCACACTTTCTGTAAGACATGTAGACTGGTTAAAGTGTTTGCAGATGAAGTAATGGTTATTACTATAGCCTGTTTTTTTTATTGAAATAGGATTTTTTGGAAAAATGACATTTTAACTTCCGGTTTCGACCGGAAGTCAAGGTCAAATGGGGTCACACACTGTGTAAGATTTGTAGAGTAATCGAAAAGCTTTCATATGGTGCAAAGATCTTGTAAGTAACATATACGGTTCTTCAGATATGGATTTTTTAAATATTAAACGTTGATTTAATATAATGACGCAATCAATGACGTCATCTTTTACGGCCAGAAGACAATGTCAAACTGGTATTATGTCTGTGCAAAAGTTTGAGCAGGCTAAACGATCTTCAAACTGACATTCTAATTTTGACAATATCATTAGCAGTTCTTGAGATATGATTTTTTGAAATTTTGAACTTCCAGTTTCGACCGGAAGTAAAGGTCCAATGAGGTCAAGTCGTGCACGACAATTAAAGGTCATTACAAGAACTTTTATGTTTTGAAAGAATCTCGTACGTAGCTTTTCTGGTTCTCAAGATATGAATTTTCTAATTATTAATGGTTTATTTAGCATAATGACGTCATCAATGACGTCATCATTCTAAAAAAGTTGCGGTTTCATCTACTAACTATGGTTCATGTTCCTGATAAGTTTCAAGTTCATATAAGCTTTACTTTTGTTAAAAATCGACGGAGAAGGTTCGCTGATAAGAATACGAGGAAAAAAAAAACAAAAAAAAAAACCTTAACAATAACAATAGGTTTTCGGCTCAATGCCGAACACCTAAAAAAACTTAACAATAACAATAGGTTTTCGGCTAAAAGCCGAATACCAAAAAAAAAAAAAATAAAAAATAAAAAATACGGTGTTCGGTTGAACGTTACATAATGACGTAGTTCAAAAACATTGAACATAAAAAGATGAATTTGTATACAATGTTTGGTTTTTATAGTTAAACTTGTACCACACTTTGTAACAACTCCCGTTTCTTGACAAATGTCATCATTCCAAAAAAGTGGCGGTTTCATCTACTCACTATTGCCTATGTACACAGTAAGTTTTAAGTTTGTACAAGCTTTACTTTTGTTTAAAATTGCTGGAGAAGGTTCGCAGGGAAAGAAGAACACGAAGAACTAGACATAGAATTTTTGTTTATTACAAAAATACGGTGTTCGGTTGAACGTTACATGATGACGTAGTTCAAAAACATTGAACATAAAAAGATGAATTTGTATACAATGTTTGGTTTTCATAGTTAAACTTGTACCACACTTTGTAACAACTCCCGTTTCTTGACAAATGTCATCATTCCAAAAAAGTGGCGGTTTCATCTACTCACTATTGCCTATGTATACAGTAAGTTTTAAGTTTGTACAAGCTTTACTTTTGTTTAAAATTGCTGGAGAAAGTTCGCAGGGAAAGAACACGAGGGGAAAAAAAAGCCGTTACAATTAGTGTCGTAGCACCATTGATTTGAAACTTGTTACCAGAGGACGCTGTTTAATGTAATGACGTCATCAGTTTTAAACTTGAAAACGCAGAGTCCTTTACCTACTCACACACTGAAACCACTGTCCAAAGCTCGTTTTATACTGACCAAAGAACTAAAAAAGAATGGCTTTATAACAATTCTTTCCTTCAACTTCCGGTTGGAACCGCAATACAAGGTCAAATTGGGGTCATTTCTTTGAGACATTTAAATTGTTTCCAAAAGACCTTTGCGATGATGTGTAGATTGTAAAAATCCATTGTGCACTTCAGGAGTTCTCAATGTGCGCAAAATGTAGGGGGCGCTTTCCAGGGTTTTAATGAATAAACTTTGATTTATTGTAACTCAACATCTGATGACATCATCATGACGTCATTGTTTTATTTCGCGTCTTCATATTGAGGTTCAAGTATATGCACAGTTTCAAGGTTCAATTTAAATTCAATTTTGAGTTATTTATTTGAAGAAAATTTTGGAGGAATTAAAGCAACATAATGGTCTATGAGACACCGTATAACACATGGTTTTGATTTTGTTTGATATATTGAAAGTGAAATCAAATAAAACCTTTAAATATGAATATGAAATTAATTAAAAAGAGCTTTATCATATGTATTTCATGGGCACTTCCGGTTTGGGCAGGAAGCGAGGTCAACTCAGGTCACTAAGAATTATAAAGAACCGCATACATTGTAACTCGACTCCTGGAGGAAAAACAAGTTACCTTTTTGGTTTTAACTGCCAGGAAAAACAATGTTTTCGTGCTTTCCAAAGTGTTCCTTTTCCACGCCGTGCAATTGGCTGCCGCCAGGTTGTGTGTTCAAAATAGTATTCATATTGCCTTTTATCAAAACATTAACCCTTGCTGCCCTCCGTTTTGTTCGCCATCTATGCGGTTTCAATAAAACAAAGTGTGTACTTGTGAACGTTGGTGGCGCTATACCAAATTAACGGTCTTATTTTGTAACATCACGAACACTGGTGTACTGTACAGTCAATCTGACATTTGACAGATTCAAATTCCGAGCTCATTATCTGTATTAAAAAGTTTCAAAGTTCTATAAAAACTATCCCACTTTGATAAACATCATAAACACAAGTGTGCACGGCTAAAGAAATACACGGACATTTTGAAAGGCGATGACTTTACTTTTAAACTTTACTTTTAAACAGTTTTACTCAGCGTATCCCGACAACAACTCTCGCGGGGGTAAAGTGCCTCTGGCCCCGCTGTTGCACATTGTGACTCTCGTATGTAAGCACGTACGTGAACGGTAAATATAGAACGAAAGACGATCATTTTGTCAATTGCATTTTCTCCACCATTATACATCAAACAACTCACGTGAGCATGTGATCGTCTCAGTAAAGTCTCCTCTTCCTCTCCCTGTCACAATTAAGCCACCAGAATGACATAAAGGGAAACATTTCCACACTGAACTTGGCATGACTTACACATTTTTCTTTGCGTCGCCATTATTACACACACACACACACACACACCCTCACACACACAACTTAACAACACACCGCAAAGTTCGATGAACTGTGACAAGACCTGACTTGTCGCGTGTAGGTTATACACAGCATGCAGTAAAAGCCTAGAGTGCACACGCACGGGGTGCAATACATTGAGGGAACTGTACAGACTTTATCGCCGATCGCGCTAAAAACGGCACTTTTCACCTTAATATAACTTCGTTATGCAACGGCCAATTTTGTTCAAATTTCACAATTAGGCTTTTATAGTCGTTATCTATTACCAAAAAATTCAACACGTAGTTTGCTAAAAAAAAAAAAAAAAAAAAAAAATATTTTTAAACTCGTCGTCGTAACAAACTGTAACATTTGATGACGTCATCAATGTGATATTTTCAAAGGTCATAAACTACATTCAAATGAGGTCACACATTGTAAAAATTTGTAGAATCGTCGAAGGGCCTTAAAATTAAGTTATTATATTAATACACAAAATAATATTATTCAGATACGATTTTTTATAAAACAAACTACTACTTCCGGTTTCGACCGGAAGTAAAGGTCAAATGGGGTCACACCCTGTGTAAGATTTGTTTAATACTTCATGACCTTTCATATGGTGTAAAGATCATGTATGTAGCATATCTGATTCTGGAGATATGAGTATTTTAATAAAAAACGTCAATTTAATATAATGACGTCATCGATGACGTCATCATTCCAAATTTTGTTCTTTGTCATGTACACGCTTTGGTCTAAGTACGTGGTAAGTTTCAAGTCCGTACATGCTCTATTTTTTGAGATAGCAAAATAATTTTTTTTTCGACCTCGTGTACCATTTTCGTTGTTACGTAGCTATGACGTCACACATCATATTTTTAGAATGCTCTTGAGTTAAAAAAAATATTATGCATTGAACATTTTTTCATATTTTCATGCACTTAGGCTCTAGAGCCCAAAATAACATGATTTGTTACTTTAACTTCCGGTTTCGACCGGAAGTAAAGGTCAAATGGGGTCACGTTGTGCACCGCATTTGTAGATCTTTATAAGAGGTTTCATGTAAAAAAAGAATCTTGAACGTAGCTGTTTTGGTTTTGAAGATATGATTTTTCAAATTATTTAAGGTTTTTAACGTTTATTTAACGTAATGACGTCATCAATGACGTCACCATTCCCAAAAAGTGGCGGTGCCGTCTACTCACCGAGGTTGATGTTCATGAGAAGTTTCAAGTTCATACAAGTTTCAGTTTTTCTCTAAATTGGCGGAGAAGGTTCGCAGGGAAAGAAAAACACGAGGAAAAAACACGGAAGCGAACTTTGACCCAGGGTAACGACCTGGAAGTTAAGGTCGTATGATTTTGGCGTTAACTTTTCAAATGCTGTCCAAGTCTTTATCTATTTGATGCCTAAGTATGAACATCATAGCTTGTATATTCGTTGAGATACAGCAACAAGCAAATGGTCATTTTTCAACATTAAAAACCTTGTCATGACGTCATCAATGACGTCATCATTCCAAAAAAGTGGCGGTTTCATCTACTCACTATTGCCTATGTACACAGTAAGTTTTAAGTTTGTACAAGCTTTACTTTTGTTTAAAATTGCTGGAGAAGGTTCGCAGGGAAATAAGAACACGAGGAAAAAAAAAAAAAAAAAAAAAAAAAAAAAAAAAAAAAAAAACAGAACAATAACAATAGTTGTTCGGCTGTTGGCCGAACACCTAAAAAAAAAATAATGTAATGACGTCATCAGTTTTAAACTTGAAAACGCAGAGTCCTTTACCTACTCACACACTGAAACCACTGTCCAAAGCTTGTTTTATACTGACCAAAGAACTAAAAAAGAATGGCTTTATAACAATTCTTTCCTTCAACTTCCGGTTGGAACCGCAATACAAGGTCAAATTGGGGTCATTTCTTTGAGACATTTAAATTATTTCCAAAAGACCTTTGCGATGATGTGTAGATTGTAAAAATCCATTGTGCACTTCAGGAGTTCTGATTTAATGACTAAACTTTGATTTATTGTAACTCAACATCTGATGACATCATCATGACGTCATTGTTTTATTTCGCGTCTTCATATTGAGGTTCAAGTATATGCACAGTTTCAAGGTTCAGTTTAATTTCAATTTTGAGTTATTTATTTGAAGAAAATTTTGGAGGAATTAACATTTAAAGCAACATAATGGTCTCTATGAGACACCGTATAACACATGGTTTTGATTTTGTTTGATATATTGAAAGTGAAATCAAATAAAACCTTTAAATATGAATATGAAAATAATTAAAAAGAGCTTTATCATATGTATTTCATGGGGACTTCCGGTTTGGGCAGGAAGCGAGGTTAACTCAGGTCACTAAGAATTCTAAAGAACCGCATACATTTATTGTAACTCGACTCCTGGAGGAAAAACAAGTTACCTTTTTGGTTTTAACTGCCAGGAAAAACAATGTTTTCGTGCTTTCCAAAGTGTTCCTTTTCCACGCCGTGCAATTGGCTGCCGCCAGGTTGTGTGTTCAAAATAGTATTCATATTGCCTTTTATCAAAACATTAACCCTTGCTGCCCTCCGTTTTGTTCGGCATCTATGCAGTGTCAATAAAACAAAGTGTGTATCGCTAGTGACGTTGGTGGCGCTATATCAAATTAACGGTCTTATTTTGTAACATCACGAACACTGGTGTACTGTACAGTCAATCTGACATTTGACAGATTCAAATTCCGAGCTCATTATCTGTATTAAAAAGTTCCAAAGTTTTATAAAAACTACCCCACTTTGATAAACATCATAAACACAAGTGTGCACGGCTAAAGAAACACACGGACATTTTGAAAGGCGATGACTTTACTTTTAAACAGTTTTACTCAGCGTATCCCGACAACAACTCTCGCGGGGGTAAAGTGCCTCTGGCCCCGCTGTTGCACATTGTGACTCTCGTATGTAAGCACGTACGTGAACGGTAAATATAGAACGAAAGACGATCATTTTGTCAATTGCATTTTCTCCACCATTATACATCAAACAACTCACGTGAGCATGTGATCGTCTCAGTAAAGTCTCCTCTTCCTCTCCCTGTCACAATTAAGCCACCAGAATGACATAAAGGGAAACATTTCCACACTGAACTTGGCATGACTTACATGTTTTTCTTTGCGTCGCCATTATTACACACACACACACACACACACACACACACACACGCAGAACTTAACAACACACCGCAAAGTTCGATGAACTGTGACAAGACCTGACTTGTCGATCGCGTGTAGGTATTTACACAGCATGCAGTAAAAGCCTATAGTGCACACGCACGGGGTGCAATACATTGAGGGAACTGTACAGACTTTATCGCCGATCGCGCTAAAAACGGCACTTTTCACCTTAATATAACTTCGTTATGCAACGGCCAATTTTGTTCAAATTTCACAAATAGGCTTTTATAGTCGTTATCTATTACCAAAAAATTCAACACGTAGTTTGCTCAAAAAAATAAAATTAAAATAAAAAAAAATATTTTTAAACTCGTCGTCGTAACAAACTGTAACATTTGATGACGTCATCAATGTAATATTTGCAAAGGTCATCAACTACATTCAAATGAGGTCACACATTGTAAACATTTGTAGAATCGTCGAAGGGCCTTAAAATTAAGTTATTATATTAATACACAAAATAATATTATTCAGATACGATTTTTTATAAAACAAACTACTACTTCCGGTTTCGACCGGAAGTAAAGGTCAAATGGGGTCACACCCTGTGTAAGATTTGTTTAATACTTCATGACCTTTCATATGGTGTAAAGATCATGTATGTAGCATATCTGATTCTGGACATATGAGTATTTTAATAAAAAACTTCAATTTAATATAATGACGTCATCGATGACGTCATCATTCCAAATTTTGTTCTTTGTCATGTACACGCTTTGGTCTAAGTACGTGGTAAGTTTCAAGTCCGTACATGCTCTATTTTTTGAGATAGCAAAATAATTTTTTTTTCGACCTCGTGTACCATTTTCGTTGTGACGTAGCTATGACGTCACACATCATATTTTTAGAATGCTCTTGAGTTAAAGAAAATATTATGCATTGAACATTTTTTCATATTTTCATGCACTTAGGCTCTAGAGCCCAAAATTCGCGCCATACGTGTTTTACAAATTTTAAACTTTGATTCATTGTAATTTAATGCCCGATGACGTCATTATGACGTAGTTAGACCTGTGGTGTCTTGATACCAAGGTTCACCTTTCTGTTGAGTTTCAACGTTCAAATCAATCTCAATCTTGAGTTATTCCGTAGATAAGCTTAAAAGTTGTTTTTTGATGAAAAAACACGGAAGCGAACTTTGACCCAGGGTAACGACCTGGAAGTTAAGGTCGTATGATTTTGGCGTTAACTTTTCAAATGCTGTCCAAGTCTTTATCTATTTGATGCCTAAGTATGAACATCATAGCTTGTATATTCGTTGAGATACAGCAACAAGCAAATGGTCATTTTTCAACATTAAAAACCTTGTCATGACGTCATCAATGACGTCATCATTCCAAAAAAGTGGCGGTTTCATCTACTCACTATTGCCTATGTACACAGTAAGTTTTAAGTTTGTACAAGCTTTACTTTTGTTTAAAATTGCTGGAGAAGGTTCGCAGGGAAATAAGAACACGAGGAAAAAAAAAAAAAAAAAAAAAAAAAAAAAAAAAAAAAAAAACAGAACAATAACAATAGTTGTTCGGCTGTTGGCCGAACACCTAAAAAAAACAGCCGTTACAATTAGTGTCGTAGCACCATTGATTTGAAACTTGTTACCAGAGGACGCTGTTTAATGTAGTGACGTCATCAGTTTTAAACTTGAAAACGCAGAGTCCTTTACCTACTCACACACTGAAACCACTGTCCAAAGCTTGTTTTATACTGACCAAAGAACTAAAAAAGAATGGCTTAATAACAATTCTTTCCTTCAACTTCCGGTTGGAACCGCAATACAAGGTCAAATCGGGGTCATTTCTTTGAGACATTTAAATTATTTCCAAAAGACCTTTGCGATGATGTGTAGATTGTGAAAAATCCATTGTGCACTTCAGGAGTTCTGATTTAATGAATAAACTTTGATTTATTGTAACTCAACATATGATGACATCATCATGACGTCATTGTTTTATTTCGCGTCTTCATATTGAGGTTCAAGTATATGCACAGTTTCAAGGTTCAGTTTAATTTCAATTTTGAGTTATTTATTTGAAGAAAATTTTGGAGGAATTAACATTTAAAGCAACATAATGGTCTCTATGAGACACCGTATAACACATGGTTTTGATTTTGTTTGATATATTGAAAGTGAAATCAAATAAAACCTTTAAATATGAATATGAAAATAATTAAAAAGAGCTTTATCATATGTATTTCATGGGGACTTCCGGTTTGGGCAGGAAGCGAGGTCAACTCAGGTCACTAAGAATTGTAAAGAACCGCATACATTTATTGTAACTCGACTCCTGGAGGAAAAACAAGTTACCTTTTTGGTTTTAACTGCCAGGAAAAACAATGTTTTCGTGCTTTCCAAAGTGTTCCTTTTCCACGCCGTGCAATTGGCTGCCGCCAGGTTGTGTGTTCAAAATAGTATTCATATTGCCTTTTATCAAAACATTAACCCTTGCTGCCCTCCGTTTTGTTCGGCATCTATGCGGTGTCAATAAAACAAAGTGTGTATCGCTAGTGACGTTGGTGGCGCTATATCAAATTAACGGTCTTATTTTGTGACATCACGAACACTGGTGTACTGTACAGTCAATCTGACATTTGACAGATTCAAATTCCGAGCTCATTATCTGTATTAAAAAGTTCCAAAGTTTTATAAAAACTACCCCACTTTGATAAACATCATAAACACAAGTGTGCATGGCTAAAGAAATACACGGACATTTTGAAAGGCGATGACTTTACTTTTAAACTTTACTTTTAAACAGTTTTACTCAGCGTATCCCGACAACAACTCTCGCGGGGGTAAAGTGCCTCTGGCCCCGCTGTTGCACATTGTGACTCTCGTATGTAAGCACGTACGTTATCGGTAAATATAGAACGAAAGACGATCATTTTGTCAATTGCATTTTCTCCACCATTATACATCAAACAACTCACGTGAGCATGTGATCGTCTCAGTCAAGTCTCCTCTTCCTCTCCCTGTCACAATTAAGCCACCAGAATGACATAAAGGGAAACATTTCCACACTGAACTTGGCATGACTTACATGTTTTTCTTTGCGTCGCCATTATTACACACACACACACACACACACGCAGAACTTAACAACACACCGCAAAGTTCGATGAACTGTGACAAGACCTGACTTGTTGCTAGTAGGTACATGTATATACACAGCATGCAGTAAAAGCCTAGAGTGCACACTCACGGGGTGCAATACATTGAGGGAACTGTACAGACTTATATCGCCGATCGCGCTAAAGCGGCACTTTTCACCTTAATGTAACTTCGTTATGCAACCGCCAATTTTGTTCAAATTTCACAATTAGGCTTTTATAGTCGTTATCTATTACCAAAAAATTCAACACGTAGTTTGCTCAAAAAAATAAAATTAAAATAAAAAAAAATATTTTTAAACTCGTCGTCGTAACAAACTGTAACATTTGATGACGTCATCAATGTAATATTTTCAAAGGTCATGAACTACATTCAAATGAGGTCACACATTGTAAACATTTGTAGAATCGTCGAAGGGCCTTAAAATTAAGTTATTATATTAATACACAAAATAATATTATTCAGATACGATTTTTTATAAAACAAACTACTACTTCCGGTTTCGACCGGAAGTAAAGGTCAAATGGGGTCACACCCTGTGTAAGATTTGTTTAATACTTCATGACCTTTCATATGGTGTAAAGATCATGTATGTAGCATATTTGATTCTGGAGATATGAGTATTTTAATAAAAAACTTCAATTTAATATAATGACGTCATCGATGACGTCATCATTCCAAATTTTGTTCTTTGTCATGTACACGCTTTGGTCTAAGTACGTGGTAAGTTTCAAGTCCGTACATGCTCTATTTTTTGAGATAGCAAAATAATTTTTTTTTCGACCTCGTGTACCATTTTCGTTCTGACGTAGCTATGACGTCACACATCATATTTTTAGAATGCTCTTGAGTTAAAGAAAATATTATGCATTGAACATTTTTTCATATTTTCATTCACTTAGGCTCTAGAGCCCAAAATAACATGATTTGTTACTTTAACTTCCGGTTTCGACCGGAAGTAAAGGTCAAATGGGGTCACGTTGTGCACCACATTTGTAGATCTTTATAAGAGGTTTCATGTAAAAAAAGAATCTTGAACGTAGCTGTTTTGGTTTTGAAGATATGATTTTTCAAATTATTTAAGGTTTATTTAACGTTGATTTAACGTATCGACGTCATCAATGACGTCACCATTCCCAAAAAGTTGCGGTGCCGTCTACTAACCGAGGTTGATGTTCATGAGAAGTTTCAAGTTCATACAAGTTTCAGTTTTTCTCAAAATTGGCGGAGAAGGTTCGCAGGGAAAGAAGAACACGAGGAAAAAAAAAAAAAAACAAAAAAACAAAAAAAAAAACAGAACAATAACAATAGTTGTTCGGCTGTTGGCCGAACACCTAAAAAAAAAAAAAAAAAACTTAACAATAACAATAGGTTTTCGGCTAAAAGCCGAACACCTAATAAATCCAAGGCCAACAATAGAAAATTGGCAAACAACCAGTCATTGTACTTGGACTATATTAGAAACTGGTAAAAACATTTGTTCTTCGTTCCTGACCATTATTGATTGGCAACACTAGTTTTTGTAGTAGTAGACAGTAGAGGGTGGTCAAACACAATTTAGTAAATCACATAACACAAAACCTGGTCTTCTGCTGATGAGTGCATACAGCATGCAGCATGAACAAGCCAAGTAGAAATTTTCGTAACTCACTCTTAGCTTTGGATCCTTTAGGACGCTCCTTATCATGCCGTGTTAGACGGATTTCATCGTCAAAATCAACATCTGGGTCGAGAGGATTATCCAGAGGGATCTCTGGAGAAACAAAAAAACAGGTTCACTAACCATAACATTAAGAAAGTCCACTACTGTCAGGATAAATTTTAAGAATAAAATTGCATGGGGTAAAGATAGTTTGTTCTTTGTTTGTTTGTCTTTATCTTTAAAATAAAATCACCATGCAAAAAGTTTGAATTCTCAAATATGATTTTAACAATGTCACATACACACAACCATCAAAGACTGGGTCTTGAAGGCGAAAGGCTCAAAGGGTAATAAAATGTGTTGAACTGTATTAATAACAAAATTATGCAATTTATGAAACTGATGACAATAAAGATGATGAGAGGGTTGATGATGCGAATAATGATGATCTTGTTGGTAAAAGTGTTTCTTTTTGACACAAATATATTTATGCTGATGAGTGCATGCAGCATGAACAAGCAAAGTTGACATTTTCATAACTCACTCTTAACTTTGGATCCTTTAGGACGCTCTTTAGCATGCTGTGTTAGAAGGCTTTCATCGTCAAAATCAACATCTGGGTCGAGAGGATTATCCAGAGGGATCTCTGGAGAGACAAAAAAACAGGTGTACACATATTAAGAATCAGATGAAGTGTTTTACTTTTCCCATGAGAGGTGGCTGCATAAAAAAGATGATTTGAAATGAAAACAAAAAACGAAAAAAACCAAAACAAAAAAAAACAGTTCCAAGGTTCTGTAAATCTGTAAGTATCAAAAGCTTTGTTCATCAGCCAGGGCAATTTTTCCAATTGAAATTTCTACCACAAATGGATTAGATCAACAAGTGTTGATTAGTTTTCACTGTAAATTACATAATTTTATTTTGTTTTGTTTTTTGTTACTCAAACTTTTCAATGGACATACAATACAAGTTAAGTGATGCTAAGCACCAATTTTGGTGCTTTAAAAAATTAAATATGTATTGTGACTCTCAGAATAGATAAGCACCTGCCCTTTGCAAAATTCTTTAAACAATTTTTCCAAACACACATTTATAAGTGATTAATGCTAATCAACAACATAACTATTTATGCACTTCAACTGTTACACATTACAGTCTTAACAGCTATTGGAATATAGCACAAAAACCCAAACAATTACCTAAAAAACAACAGCTTTTAAATAGTTACCTTCTTCCTCCTCGATCTGGATATCATCCAGACTACTTCCAGCTAAGCTAGACAGATCACCCCTCTCCATTTGTAGTAGTACTTTGGAGACTTTTGCAAGCTGCAATGTTTGCTCTGGGAGTCGATAAAACTCTCGATGTACTCGAATGTCGTGCCCCATAAATCTGGCAAGTATATCCTGTTCATTTTCCTTCAAGTTCATGACTTGTGCAACAGTGCCGATGTGTTTTCGCAGGGCAGTTGATCTGAGGTACTCTGGCTTGCTCGCTCCACAAAGACCTGCAAACTTGCGAAGAACATCATATCCTCTCATGTGCCCTTCTGTTGTTAGGAGTGGAAACACAAACTGGTTTTCATCCAACACACCAGCCAGTCTCCTGTTGTCCTTCAGGAGGTCCAGACTTTGTTTCATATCTTCAGTGAGAAGCACAGGCACAGTCCTTGCTCTCTTGCCAATGATTTCCATTCGCCAGGCAACTTTGCACAACTCCTCCCATTTTGACAAGCCTTCCATCATGATACCATCTTCACCCTTTTTGCTCTTCGCAAAGTCAGACAATTTCATTTTCGACACTTCGCCTGATCTTTTCCTGTTGAACACCAAAACTGAGGTAAGTGTAAGCTCAGCAAGTTCTCTGTATTTGTCCGAGACATTGTGTGAATGGCTGTCGTTCTTTAGAGAATCTCTCACTTGCTCTACCTTTGTCTTCAGGTATGATGTCAGCTTTACGATGTCACTTGTGACAGGTAGGTATTTTGGATTGTTTCGTTTCTTCTCATTCAATGTCCGCAGTGCATGTGATGACACAAGGTGTTCCCAGTTCAATTCGCAGAGCTTGATAAATGCCACAGCTCTTTTCTCAAGAGCTTCATCTTCATTGCAGATGGCCTCACCTAGAAGAATTCTGCTGCTTTTTTCATAGTATGGCCTATTTTCAGAGCAAGGCTTGGGGTTAGGAACAAGTGACTGTTTTCATCAAACCCTGCGGTTTGTCTTGTTGCAGTAATCACATCCTTAAATTTCCGAGGATGAATTAAATCTGTCAGAGATGCATTTTTGTCACGTGTTTGTTTCCTGTAAGCAAGTACCATCCGTCCAACATCACAGAGTTTTGCCCTTAAATGTGAATACCGCTCTTTGTCATGACCCAACTTAAAGGTAAATTTCTCAGCCAATTTTTTCATGAGGCTGTCACTCTTTATAAAAACGGAGACCCCTTCCTCATCTTCTCTGAGCCCTGCATATAGTTGACGTACTGCTTCACTCATATCAGTGGTTGGAAGCATACTTCTGCCTAATCTAACAAAATCTCTCCTCTTCTTTTTTGCAGGTTCATTTTCCTTTTCATTGTTGCATCTCTTTGGATTTGTCTCTTCCCTTAGTTTGCAGTCATGTTTCCAGAGATCTCCCTTGGCAAAGTAGCCTTTGCAATCACTGCAAGGCAAGTACTGTCGATAGTCTGCTTCATAATTGGGTCGATATACTGGAATGATGGTGCCCCTTTTTCTCTGAAGTACTGTAGCATTGTGAAAGTAATTGCCCAGGTTTCTCATTTTTAGTCAGCCTTTTTTCCTTTAGCTTGGAATCTGTCGTGGCTAACCACTGCACAACTTGTGGCTCCTTTTTATGAGCTTTGCTTTCCTTGAGATGCCGAGGCATTTTCATTTGGTATGTTTGACAAAACGGACAGTACGCACCTTTGTCCCACTTTCTTTTGCCTTGAGCATTGTCAGTACGCATTACTCGTATTGATGGACTGTCTTCCTCTTCAGTCTTTTCAGGGCATGCAGAAGCTGATATTGAATAGTCATTACATCCACTGGTGGATGTTACATGATCTGTATCATCAACTGGATGCTGTCGAGTGAAAGGTATTGTCCAAACTCCACTGAAGAAGCATAACTTGTCTCTGACACATGGCTTAATGCATCATCATCATCACCATTACTAGAATCACTTTCTTCACTTGTAGATTCAACTTTATAATCTGGATCATAGTCGTCAGCGGCAGAACCCACACTTTCAGCATCACTTAGAAGATCCTCATCCTCCTCAGGGTTTCCAGCTGTCACCTCGTTTCCAGAATCAGGGCAAGCAGATTGCCCATGCCCAGCAGCGTCTTCCAGGAAACTTTCAGATTCAACAAAAGACTGCTCACAGTGGGTTGTGAGAGCAGGTTGTTCAGAGCTAATGACTACTTCACTTACTCCAATCTCAATGGCAGATTCGGCAACTGATTTGTCAATGATGAGATCCAAAATGTTACTGCTGGTTGAGACTACTGCGAACTCTTCAATTTTAGTCTCATTAGGTTGACGACTGGTCGATTCCGAGGATTCTTGTATCCCAGTATCACAAGTTGAAATGTCAATACTGTAGTAGATTCACCAGAAGAGGTATACACATCACAATTTACAGCATTTTTTGCAGTGACAGACTTAGTAATGGTTTGACAAATTGGAGCTACTTCACTCATTCGAGACTCACAAGACAATTTTTCACAACTGGAAGTAATTGCCCCAACACTACTCTTATGTGCAGACTGTTCAATGTTGGGGGCCTTTTCATTTGGATGTTGTTTTTTCCCCCTCCAGGAAAGACCTTTCTCTTGATAATCATATCTCAACTCTTCTCCCTGGTCAATATCTCTCAAGGCAAACAAGCAAATATGAACCTTGGAACCAACAGTTACCATTTTCATTTTCCCAATTGCATGCCCTTCGGCTTTGAGGCGCATCATTGACTAGGCGAGCCAATGACACTGTTGACTTAACAGCAGTTGCATCAATACTGGAAAGAGAAGAAAAATAATAAATAAATAAATAAATAATAATAATAAAGATAAAATCATAATAACAATAATATTAATGTGTGGAAGCTTCACTAAATGTGAAAACACATTTTGATCATCCTTACTTGCTTTAGATGTAATGGTTTCAAATGGATCAACTTCCACAAGTGCAATCTGAAATCTAAATTGAAATCAGCCAAATGAATTACTGGTTTTGTGACCATGCCCTTCACTGCAAGTAAAATCAAAGCATTCGACTGTCAGTCATCTTTGAATGAGATTGGAAGGTTTTGAAGAACAATACACTGTGAGGTTAGCATGACACCATGTGATGAGAATTTTCTCTTTTGACTATAATGTGGTTCGGAAGGAATCAGCTGAATTAACAATTCAGAAAGTATTCTGTGTTCGTCATTAGATGTTATCTCCTGACAACAGAGTATGCTGTCTGAAACCTTGAGTCAACCAGTTATTTCCTTCGACACCACACTAACTCAACGAGAGATTTCTTAATACGTGGTGTCACCTCACAATTTATTGATGTCATCTTTGTTTTCATAAGAAAACTATTTCAGGGGTTGCAAAAATAATCGTTTGAGATGTTTTACCAGTTTATATTATTTTCAGCCTAAGCCATGCAATTCCATTTTTGTGTGTGTTTAAACTCCTGCTTGTGATTTTACGGTTTTAAACTGATCAACCACTTGCAATGCATGTTTTTTCCTATGTTTTCATATTCATATTGATTTTGTAAGAGATATCTCTTTGTGATAATGCAAAAGTGCCATAACCTACGTTTTGTACAATGTGCTTAATTATATAGGGCAGGCCCATAAACCAACATTGACAGGCAAACACGTCTAAGTGACAATGTTATCATGTTATTTCTTTTTCTAATGAAACTTTAAATAAATTGTACTTTTTTATATCAATCTGTGGTATTCCTCTCAGACATTTCAGTTAACAAAAATACTAACCACATTTTTTTTCCATTGCAGGAAAAAAAGTATTGATAACTATGTCTGCAGTCATATTCCCTCTCATCTGCCTCCTGTGCTGTTATCAATTCTCCTTTGTAATGGTTTGGTAGTAAATAGTCCCCATCCTGTGAAACAGATGAAATATCAATCATTTTACTGCCATATAAAATCAAAATGAAAATGTAAAAGGAATAAAACAGCCAAATCTCAAAGAGGACTAACATGTCACACAACAGGGATTACTACTGCAGCAGTGGCATAGCTGGCTAAATACAAATAAGTTTATTATCAAACCTATGATAGGATAATATGAAAATTTAAATGACATTGAAGTTAGGGTACTGCCATGGTATTATTACAAATAAATGTTGGGTATTAACAAATAAAAATTTACTAGGATGGAACTTGGACATCTGTGCAATGTATACATGTGCAATGTATGTTCTGCCCTCAATGAGGCATCTGGCCCTAACAAAGAGTCTACCAAGTCACAGCACCTTGAAACAGGTGAACTACTGTAAATTAAACTTCTAAAAGTTTTTCTTTCAGTCTGCAGACACATTTTGTGTATAAATTTTATTTACTTGCATTAGTAAGGGTATTTTTTAAAGATTTCTCCTTTCTTCTTTTGTCCTTTTATGTGAAAAAAAACTTGCAGAACCTAGAATGCTTGTAAAGGTTTAAATGTAGTATCATACAGTTACCATTAAAATAACAGTAATATCTTTTCACTCTTTTTACTACTGCAAACAATGCATGGCAGTGTAAGTTGGTAACCTGGACACTACAGTACTCAGTACTCACCGATTTCTTCATTGATGAATTTCGCTTCAAATCCTCCATGGTCTTGATTCCCCAGATAGATTTCATAATCATTGCCTTTTTTGTCCTTGCATCTAGATCTGGTTTTCGGTCTCTGGAAACAGTACATGCATTGATTTGAAAATCAACTTACTATGACAAGTCAATAGGAAGTTAGAACCAAAGTACTAGCAGCATAGCTACGGGGAGGAGGGCACATAGCCACCCTCAATAAAATTGACAACATGGGCCCCCACTGAAAAGTAAAAGCCTCCCTCCCCTCACCCCCAATGAAAACAAAAACTGGCTACCCCACAGCAAATTACTTTTTTCTTGATTATTGACACACAATTTATTATGTCTGTCTTGATATTAATATTAAGCAGACACAAATTTGCACAAAGACATACCGTATCACCTAGATGGGATGGATGGAACTAGATCATAATAGGTATATCTAAATAGTGTTTTCTCTGGAAATAAAGTGAAATATAGATACATGTGTAATTTTCTAAAGCCTACAATACTTTTTTTCAGGCAGCAAGAGTTTATTTGCTCTCAAATTTAAGAAGTCAACTTGAGGGGCACTAGATCACCTTCAAGATATTTATAATGACAATGATTTATGTCATTTACTACTAACTTAGTACAATAACGAGCTGTAAAAGTGGACTCTAGTCCTAATTAATGTGTACACAACCTGATGAGGTCAGCTAGCATCCTTGACTACAGCATGTACATTGGGGAAAAAAAATCATGAATTTAAGATAAATATCAGAAAAGATTCCCGTTGAAATGAATTTTATACTTACACGAGTCTGTGTGGTGTTTGAGGTCATAATTATTCCAGATGAACATTCTAGAGGGGGGAGGAAAGAGAAAGATATGCAGTCAGAATTAGATAATTATTTAGCGCTTTGCACCCGACGAGTTTATCAAGTCACAAAACAACATAACTTGAATGATTCCAATTTATCAATTCAAACATGAGCCGCACCATCATTAGAACTTGGGTTCTAATTGTTCAGTTTCAGTTAACAAATTTCAGAGCTGGGGTTTCGAAGTCTTTTAGGCATAATGATGGATGTGATCCGGTAGAACAACTGGAGGAGGCAGGAAAGGTTATATTGGCATTTACAGCAAAGTTGTCTGCATGGAGGAATATGTTGATACCAAGTTTTACGATACATAAAGCAAGTACATGTAGCTAGTGGAAGAAAAAGTTGCAATTCTTGTAGATGTTTTGGAAAGGTGGTGCTGGAGAGGGAACTCCAGTGTATTGGCACCATAATGGAACAAATGCTAAAGAATCACCCCATATGCCTTCAACATCATTAAGGCTTTAAACATCACTTTCATTATGATTACATGGTGTCACCGCGCTGGCCAGATCAGCAGGGCACCCTGACTTCTCACGTACAATAAGCACACAGACAGAGTGTTGTAAGAAAGATGGCTGATTGCAGTCATTATTTAATGACGTTGCCCCCATACTGGTGCTAATAAAAAAGTCCACTGCATTGCATAACCTAATAAGCCCATGGGGCTAGTCATGCATGATGTACATTACAATATGAGTTTTTTCTTTTATTTACAAAACATGAACAAATAATAAATAAAAATCATAACCAAGAATTATAATACGGGAAAATCGTGCAGTTTTTTGTCGTATTGAAAATGAACACACTTACTACAATTAAGCTACATGCTACAATACGCTTCAACATCATGTTGAGAAATAATGTGGATGGTGCATTTCATGTCACGCTCTGTGATGAGGAACTTCACAAATTCAAGATCTTTATTGACAGTAATGAAAATAAAATGAACAGGATGCCTGTAAAATTGCCGATACGATATTCCAGTTAAATCTAGAACACCGTATAAGAAATGCGCCACAGCAGGATCACCACAAGCGACAAGTCCACCCTCTGAATTATTATTATTAACGTCAACGTTGAGCATTGTCATTGACATTTTGTCACATCTGCCAAGCCCTGAGCCTGGCCAGTGCATGATAGTAATACTACACAACGAGTCCCGATGCCACGTAAATAGCATTACCTTACAAAAGACGGCTGAATTCTAACGATATTTTACTAGTTTTAAACAACTCAGGTGCACAAAATGTAAACCGTACTTTATTCACAGATGACCAAGCCCTACACAGAAGATGATATTACTGAAAGAAAAAGAGAGAAAATCTTGTACTTACTCTTCCACAAATCGGAACAATTCTTGGATCAGGCGTCCTCGTTTTGGCTTTCAACCACTAATCAACGTGTGTTCAGTGTGCGCGCACGAACCGTGGACTCTAGACTGCCGTCCGGCCAAGCTAAGTAGCACGCAAGCCCATCCAAGAGGGCGCTGTTCGGCGCGGTACACACTCGGTAGTAACGGCACACACAGGGCGCACAGAGGCTAATGACTTCCGCCATTCAACCGTGGACAGGTTTCAGATTGTCATGCAAATTAAAGAGCTCCCTCTGGAAACGATAAAAATAACGCCCGTGAGTAATTGAAAGCGCGGACCGTCCCCCATTGCAGGTGTGTCCTCGGTTGGAAGGTCTAATTCTTTGAGTGTGTCCTCGTTTGGTGGTGATTACAGAAGCACACACTGAAACACAGCACAGAAAAAATAATTAAAAAATCGTCAGCAAAGTAATAATAATTTCAATAAATCATTTCAAAATTAATGGCAGATTTTTTATTTATTTTTTTTCAAAACGGAAAAATCCTGTGAAAATAGTGTAACATTGTGATTGAATTCTACACTTTTATTATTTTAAATAGAATCAAAACTTTTCCATCGAGAATTTTCCCAAACTATTGAATTGTGTCGACTATTTGGTGATCAAACAATATTTTATCAAAGCGGACATTTTGAAAGTTTAGATTTTTACTTTGTTTTTCATTCTCATCTTTCCGAGTTCGTAAACAAAATCGTTCTCAGTCTCATTCCCACCGAAAAGCCATGAATCATTGGAGTCACTATCCAGTGAAGGATCCATCCAAGAATCTACAGAATTGTCGCTGAAACTAGTCATATTTGTATTTAAAGATACTCGGTTAAAAATGAAGTTGAGTTTTTGTAGAAGAACGTCTGATGAGTTTGATGTCAGCTTTCAAAATGGCATCAAGCAAGCCCAAATGCCGTTTTCTTTTTCTTTTCCCAGGTATGTTTCCCATGGTTTCCCCCATTCTCCCCCGGCAATGGAAAAGTCTCCCTAGCTACGAAGCGGGCTATTTGATGCAGTGGCATCCCACAGCCTCAATGCCCCTTCATAAGTTCCCGTAGAGTCCGCCACCCCAATCAACGCATCTCACCCTCTTTAAAAGCGGGACGTTTGATTTCTTGAGTGCTGGAAAAAAAGCTTCTCAATTCTCCCTGAAGCATAGAAGCGTCCTGAATAGAAATTGCATTCCCTTCCATCTGCAAGCGCAACCTCTTTCGAACAACTCATACAATCATTTCACGTCATTAGAATTTTCGAAAGATACAAGGAGTTGTTTCCAGGCTTCAATATGAGGCCCCCAGGCAGTATCATGAATTCATCAACGTGTAAGTAGATCTAAAAGTATTATTTAATAATAATTACAAATTGAGTAAATCATTAGTTCGCGTTGTTTTATTCAAAGGTATTCAAGGACAATACTGGACAGGACAAGAATTGTACTTAAATATAAGCCTTGATTATCTTTTGAAAATTGAACAACGATTTTAGTTTTACTGCAAAAATCTTGTGACCAAACTCGGGCGATGCAGGATTCAGAGAGTTATCAGAGAGTTATACACTTGTGTATAAATTAATTTGTAAAAACTACTGTGAAAGTAAGGACTATGTGCATCAATGTTTAAGAGTTGAAAAGGGGAGCGGCGACAACATCACCAAAGAGTAGGCGCGATTAAAGTAAAAAAAAAGTTTGTCCCTTTTTTTTATCTGATTTTCTTTTTATTTTATTTTCAGCAAAAAGGCAGAAGACATATTATCCGTCATCTGACAGTGAAGAAGACGAAACACCTCTTGCTTCCATTGCAAAAAGCCATTGCCCTATACCAAGCTTGGCAGGCATTCAATCCAGCCTTGACAGCGTGCTGCAGCTTCTGGTGGAAGTCTTGGAAGAGCAGCGCCAGCAAAAGGAAGAGCAGCGAAGACAAGCTCGTTAAATTGAGGACATCTGCCATCAGCAAGCATCTCAGGCTGAATACAGCGAAAGTATAAGGCAGGAACTGAAAAACATCATGACTGTATCTTCAAACCCACACAGCATTTTAAAAGGCCGTATCCAGTGTAAGGACTGGCTGACCAACGCCCATAATCTGCAAAGACAGGACCAAGCTTCTGTCTTGAACCGCCACAGACAACCTCAGATGACCCAGCCCGCTGACATGGCCCAGCCCGCTGACATGGCCCGGCCACTGCTGAATGTAGTTGACAGCCACGTGCTGATTCCAGTACGTCACGATCACATCGCCCCAGATGAGATTCACGACCCTATAGATATCGGCAAGGCAGAATATGATGAGATGCGGCGCAGAAAGACAACAGCACCCTCCTTCGTGCGAGCACTGCTGCCGCATGTTTTTGCACCAGACATTATGGAAAAAATCTAACTTTGAAGGAAATCTTGTCCTGACCAAAAATGGAGCCATTCAGAAGAACAACCTGATCATGTCGTTGCTTGATCAACCTCATCTAGAATTCCGTGGTCAAGTATTTGAAAGGAAAGCATACAGCAAGATCAGAACAGTTATAAATGACAAATGTCGGCGCACCCAAGCTTAAGTTCCATTTTCGTTTCGTGCTCATCACTTAAGAGTATAATATTCATCTAAGGGTTTCTTGTTTCGATTTAAATTGGGTTTCCTATAACACCACAAATGTATTTGTATTATGTTTTTCTGGTCAAATAAAAATTCATTGATTTATAGATAATTATATAATTATGTGCACGTTCTTCATTAGTGTTTATATAGTACAGTAGAGATCGACAAAACAGTGTTTAAAATGTATTCAGTGCAGTTTCCGTTGTCCATTTGATGATTTATTCAACAGTGAACGATTTTTTCATGTTTTGGGTTATTAAAACCCAGCTCTCAATTTTAAGAAAATTCCACGTTTAAAGTCATTGTATACCTTTGGTTTTTTGGAACCGTTCGATTGTTTTAATCCGATGTAAATGTAGTTGTACACAATAAAATTATCCTGTGAAATTTTTTAAAGTTGGTCACGTTCTTCAGATATCGTCGAAACTCAGAAAAAATTATCCCTATACAAATACACAGTCTGAGTAGCGTTACCGGTAATGGTTCTTATATACAAATGTTTGGGGGATAAAAAGTTATATATTTCCAAGACCGTAGTTCTTTGAAATGAAAAGTTTCTCATAATGCATTATACTATCCAAAGTTTTTATTGGCATTAATTTTCATAGCCATTACCAAACGTCCAAGACCCTTTAAACTTTATTTGAGGCAATAATCATCTAATTAGGATTTTATATTTAAAAATATGATAACAAAAATGTACACAGTATTCATCTTCCTTTTCCAATGGTGATAACAAAGTAAACAGCTAATCCAGCTGGGAAGTGTGGCCAGTAATCCTGTAATCCCTTATGTCAGCCACTTGACAAAAGGCCCAAAGTCCTGAAATCAAGCCTTTTGTTACTGTACCTGCACCATACAGACCCATCCAGACGTAACAACCATTGTGTTGAGCTAGAGTAGGTTTAATGAGCAAAGGTAAGCAAATTTGACCCCTGGTATGTGGATTATTCATGAGGTCAAGTAATTTCTTTTGTGAAAGCTTATATGGTCAAGAACCACCAGGCTCTTTGCGGCTCTCTGGGAGTTAAATTGATACGTGCTCCCTAATATGAATGGCATCCGCAGCGAAAAACATAAATTGGTTAACGATAAATCAAACAAAACAATCGTTTACTCCGTTCGACGATAAACAACATTTGTTAAATGCGATCAACGCCCTAACGCATGGTCATTAATAAATAGGTACAAAACGAGTACCTAAAAACAGTTATTGGCGTAGTAAAAGGCTCGGTCAGTGTAAGTGGTTAAATGAGGGCAAGACAACCAGATGTCTAAGAGTAATGACTCATGGACAAAGCAGTTATTGTGCATATAAAAACCAAATAAAGAGTAAGGGTAAAACAACCCCGAAGCCGTGCGAGAGATGCAAAAAGGGAACGACCTGGGCCCCAAAAATATGTTGTAAATGTAAAGGTAACTGGAAAAGAAATTGAGCGACACGTATTATTCACCGAGAGGTTATCGAAAAGGGGTAGAAGCCGTCGAAGCACTCAACAACATAACTGGTAATAATAATAATAATAAGAAACACTTATAGAGCGCAATTCACTGCTGTAAGAACTCTCAAAGCGCTTTACAAACAATACAAATAAACATTTTATACAACAGAAATCTACAGATTACAAAAAAGATTGAGTAAACAGGTGGGATTTGAGGTGTATTTTGAAGAGGTCCGGGTTTGTCTGAGAACGGAGGGTAGCAGGAAGAGAGTTCCAAAGGGTGGGTGCGCCGAAGGCAAAGGTTCTTTTACCATAAGTTTTTGTTCTGTATGGGGGTACTTGTAAGAGATGCTGTGAAGAGGATCTGAGGGGCCTTGTCGGAGTGTATGGTGTAACCAGTTCGGAAATGTAATGAGGGGAGAGACCATGGACAGCATTGAAAGTGAGGAGCAGGACTTTGTATTGAATGCGTGCATTGACAGGAAGCCAGTGGAGTTCTTGTAGAATGGTGGTGATGTGGTTCTGCTTCTTTGATCTAGAGATTAGCCGTGCTGCTGAATTCTGGATTCTTTGGAGTTTTGAAAGGTCCTTATCAGGAATGCCATACAGGAGACTGTTGCAGTTATCTAGAAGAGATGAAACAAATGCGTGAATCAGGGTTTTGGTTGTGGTTTTGTTTAAGAAGGAGCGAATCTTTCCAATCCTTCTCAGAGCCAGAGAGGCGTTTCGGCAGAATATGTTGATGTGACAACGCATGTTGAGAGTATTGTCAATGATGACACCCAGGTCACGCACTGATGTTGATGACTTGACCCGACCACTATCTATGTTGATTGGGGAGAGTTCTTTACATGGTCTAAATTGGGAAGCTACATGAAGAACTTCCATCTTGTTGTCATTAAGGACCAGATGATTGCAGCCCATCCAGTTTCTAACTTCCTTCAGACAGGAGTCGAGCTTCTCAATCATCTGCATATATCATCGTGGAGAAACCATGTGCATGAAATATTTCTTGAACTGGCGTTGTATAGCAGATAAAAAGAATAGGGCCTACTATAGATCCTTGGGGCACACCCCAAAGCAATGGAGATGGATCTGAAGAGGTATCACGAATGAGGACTCTTTGTTCTCTTCCTGAGAGATATGAACAAAACCAGTTCAAGGCTACACCAGTCACTCCGAATCTATTGTTGAGCCTATGAAGTAGAATCTGGTGGTCGACAGTGTCAAATGTGGCAGTCATGTCAAGGAGGATGAGGACCGCTTCTTGTTGCTTATCCAGGGATTGAAGAAGATCATTGTATACTCGTACCAGAGCAGTCTCTACACTGTGATGGTGTCGGTAGGCTGACTGCCTTGAGGGAAGAAGAGAGTTGCTAGTCAGGTAGGTCATGAGTTGCATGCATACAACACGTTCCATTATCTTTCCTAAGAATGGAAGGTTGGATATTGGTCGAAAGTTCTTCAGCTCCTCTGGATCTAGACTTGGCTTTTTCAGTGTTGGTATTATCATTGCTGATTTAAGTGAGATGGGGAACACACCAATCTCCAGAGATTGGTTCACCATGTCTATGGCAACCATTGTCCACAACACCATACAAGCTAAAAACCCCAGTTGGCATTGTCTCTTTCAGACACAACAGGATCCTCACACAAAGGGTGTCTACCCAACCATGAATGCAAGTAGTAACATGGAGGGAGAAAACCAAGCATAACCTCCTTCAAGACAGAGAGTTTCTTCCAATATATCTCTTCAATCCATTTGTCAAATGTCCACAAACATATCTAGTAGTATCCTGGTGGTCTTGGAAACGCAAGAGTAACAAAATGAAAACAGTTCACTGCGATTGTCAAGTAAAACGTGACAGACAATCAGGAGCTGGATTTGAGTGCAACCTACAGGCGCTACATCAACATCAACTGGTGTGCCAAAACCTAAAATTAAAGAGTGGTTGAAAAAACGAGCCTTATGGCAAATCTGTTTACCCGCCCCGCAAAACATCCCCAGACCTACGAGCAATTTATCGTTCGTAAACAAACCCAATAAAGTCCATCATGCCGACTTGCTTTACTTACCGCATGTCGAGGTAAAACGAAAAACATACAAGTACGCGCTGACCGTCATCGACGAAGCCAGCCGGTATAAACAAGCGCAACCCCTTGTAGACAAAACGGCCGCTCAAGTCGCCGAAACGTTTACAAATATTTATCGGCGTAGTCCGTTGACGTGGCCATAGTTTAATCAAAGTAGATCCCGGAAAAGAATTTATGGCTTCCCTCAATGTTTTGTTTAAACGTAAGAAAACTCAAGTACAACGCGGTGAAGCGGGTAATCATCGTGCGCAGGGTATGGTCGAGCGATTCAATAGAACGTTGGCGGAACGTCTATTCGGCCACCAGTACGCCCAAGAACTCAAAAACCCCTCCATTCGATCAAGAGCGTGGGTAACCCAATTACCCGACGTCCTCGAGTCATTAAATAATGAAAAGACTAGGCTCATAGACTTAAAATCCTCCGTTGCCATTAAATTGAAACAAGTTCATCAATCGCCAGCCACGGAGTAGAAACGACCGGTTGGTAATAAAGAAAAGACGCTTCCCGTAGGAACCTTGGTAAGATATCTGTACGCCCCGGGTGAAGCCAAAGCCGATACGCAGAGGCGAGCCACTGATCCCATTTGGTCAATCAACGTCTTTACGATCAAATCCACGCAGACTGGCCCAAGCAACCTGCGCTGTACTGGGTCAACGGCAACACCCCCTCCAGGCCGTTTGTGAGGGAAGATCTTCAAGTAGTCCCTAGTATTACCGAATTACCCCCGAAATTAAAATAATACCATTTTATAAAAATGGGTAGACGATATCCGATATTTTTAAACGACCTTTCACCCGTTGAAAGAGGAAATATGTTTAGAAAGATGGGTTACTTGCCGGTTTTAATGGTAAGCGATTTAGACTTTACCAATTTACGATTGTACGTAGATGGAGTAAATAGCGTCAATTTCGAATTTGAAAACCATTTTGATTAATATAATCGCCACGTGGTGCGTTACAGCCGGATGTGGCGTTTTGTATCAACATTTTAATAATCCTGATCGTATGATTAGTAGTTTGTATCGGTTTCACGTTTACTACCAAATGAGACGTCTTTAAAAAGATATCCGCTCCAACGTCGTTTAAAATTTTTTGGGCGCCTACCGATAACAATGTAGATATGGAAGCGTATAATAATTTATGTTTAGACTTTCACAGTGACCCAAAAAATACTTGGACCCAAAAGGTTGACCAATACTTGGGTGGCCTAGGAACCGCCTATTATTGGAGTAAAGGATATAAACCTGTGCCTGGCCGTAATTTCGACGATTCACCACTAGATGTAGGATACACCACAACGGGTGATTATGATGATGCCACCACGATGGCCTTTTTGAGAGAAGTGGCGCGGACCATTCATTACACTGGTTAGTCATCCATTCACACAGCAGCCATTTTCTAAGTAGACATTCGTAAGCAATTTGCCCAGAGGGATTTTCGCCCATGGTCCATTTCGAGTCAGTGGAGTTCCGTGCGTGGCATAGCGAGTGCACCCTCTATTTCTATTATATAACTCTATGGTAGGAAACTGCGTCCACTGCATCCTGGGCTGTCAAGCTTAAATACCGGAAACAGTTTAATGGGCATGTCTGCACGCAAAATGGCTCTGGAGTTCTGCTGTGTTCCACGATAAAGTAGGCTGGATTTGATAATGTTGATGATAGGACACCTTCAGTTGGTAAAGTGTGTTCTGTCTGGCAGAAATCCAGGTCGGGCTCGTCACAGCAACTGGATATTGTAGAAGTATAGGGCAGTCGCAGGCATTAAAATAAGGTACATGTAGTTCTCTAGATGTTGTTAAGGGAAGCCATAAAAAAAAGTTAAGCGGCGGGTTGCAGCGTGCCGATTCCGCCCGCACAATCACGCCGCGGCCCGCTGAGGGGTCGGCGCAGTGCAGCCACAGACCAAAAACATGCATAACATAGCAACAATAACAGCCTCACAGGTGAGTGCATTTGTAAAGACTGCGGTGCATTTGCGGCCTGCTGCACTTCGGCCGGACATAGTTAGCTATTTTGTGACCCACACTTTTGTGAACTGGCTGCAAAGCAAATGCTTCTTCAATTTGTAAAGATCCCGGCGCATTTGAAGCTCGCTCCAAATCGTATGTGGCATATTTTAAACTGACTGGTGTTGTTTTAAATATAGATCTTCCCTGCCTGCATCCTTTGTTTAAATATTTTTATTTTCGATTTTCCTTAAAAAGAAAACATAGTTAACATTCTTTTAATCCATTCTCGGCATCATTCTTTCAGCTTTTGATGAAACTCACCGATCTTTTAGAATTTGCAATTTATCGAACTGCCGTTGGTGCCCTTTAGTAAAACTGTAACGTGCATATTAAATGTCGAAATACTCGCTTCGAAAGACACAATCAGACGAGAAAAAGATGTTTTTTCGCTGGTGTCAAACAATTTAAAAACAAATAAGCCACCCCAGTTTCTCTGTGCAAAACGTCCCAATGTGTCTCCCCCGTAATAGTGCACAATGCCTGTACGCGGCAAAATCAACCAATGGGAAAATTGTTAGATGGTGTATAGGAATTCAACAGCCAATAGAAAACTCTGTTTTACATATGTAAACTAGACAGCCGAGTCTGCATCTGGTTTTGGCCATCATCGATAGATTGCACATGTACTGTGTGGTATGCCTATGCAGACTTAATACTCTGTAAGTATTAGGAAAGCAATACACACCTAATTCTATTGAGCAGATTCCATTGAGCAGATGTGTTAAATATAGCAGCAACACCTAAGTCCATTGAGCAGTTGAGCAAAAGAGCACTAGCAGAACAGCGTATGCTGATAAGCATGTGCGATAGTGATGCGCAGTGGTAGGACAAGTGGAGAGCCACGAGCCACGCAGTGGTGAGGGGTCGCCTCATGGCAGTGTAAGGAGGCACGAAGTGCCAATAGTGGGTGGAAAGATGATGCAGAATGCATCATGTTGAGGAGTGTCTCATGACAGTGTCACTGAGACAAACCGTTATTGTTTGTCTCAGTTGAGAGGTGCAGGAGTGATTTTTTTAAATCACGGAGCGCCAACTGAACACCCAAGCAGCACAAACGAGACGTTGACGTCTCAGTTGCATTTTCACAAAGTGAAAACAAAAGCAGACGACTGCAAGACGTCTGCTAAGATGTCATGGAAGACGGGGGAAAAAGGGAGGATGTTAATAGTGTTGTATTTTTTGGGGTTTCATTTTATTACGTTTAATTGTTTAGTTGTCTTTTTTATAGTTGTGTATCTCTGAAAGTATTGAATTTAAATCAAAGCTCCAATGCGTTGATAGGTGTGTAATCTGTATACAGGTGCGACCGACTGCTCATTATCTCGCCACCTCAGCGAGGCCGAGTCAAAGTTCAAGTGGCGTGTATCGATTGATGCGTATAACATGTCGAGACAATAATCGTCTAATCTGTTTAAATTTAAACTTGTGAATTTGTAAATTCAAACTTGTATTCTCCTCATTGGAACCGTCGTCCTATTCTTCCCACTCAGCCACCTTATCATCATATTCACCATCATCATCCCCATCATCACCATCGCTTGAGTCAACTTCATCAGTGGTATCGGTATCAGTACTGTTGTCATCTTCGGTATCTCCGTTTTAACCTTCCTCACCAGCATCAACATCCTCCTCCGAATCCTCCTCCTCTTCTTCAATATTCGTATCTTTTGACATTCTGTCCACAATCTGCCATTTCTCATCAACATGATGTAGTTTTGGACGTTTCACACTTGGTCTTGTATTTCCACCAACCTGAGAAGAAAGCGTTTGTTTCTCGCCAATCGCAGGATCATGCGTCCGTAGGTGACGTTTCATGTTGTTGCGACGTGAATACACTCTTCCACACACCGGACAGGATGCCTTAAACTGGTCAAGTCCATGAGATAAATTAAGACGGTTTAGATCTATAGTCGTTTAATAGAATCTTCCGCTCAAGCATGCATAGATGTTGACCTTTTGAGGTTCAATCGATCAATAAGTATTTTTTACTAAAACTGCCAGTTATGTATGGTGGTGTTGGTCAAGACAAAGAGGAGGAAGAGGGAGAGGCAGGCTTGAAGTTAAGAGGCCAGAGATACTTGAATAGGAGATGGTAGAGACTTGACTTTCTGAGCAACGGACGAGCCTACCCTATTATTTTATACATACTGGCGCCCCTCATATTAAAAACACCCCTAAAACCGTCTTAATAGAATGGTATGCACCGGCTCCTCAAAATATGAAAATGAGGTGTCACGTGGTCTAAATCCGGCCTTCTGATTGGTCGAGAGGCCCAAAAATTTTGACGGGATTACCTATACAGACGACCTGCTTCAAGGACAGCCATGACGGTCAGTCCACAAAGCGGACAGATTCACATTTTGTTTATTCCCAAAGATTCTCAGACCCTCCTTTTGTTCTCGCCCTCTACCTCATCAAACTGTCTCGTCGAGATTCTCAGACCCTCCCATTTCATTGGTACCTTTCAAAACATACCAACGAATTACCTTCGTTCCTTTAAAAGACAGACCCCATTCCGTCCGAAAGAAAAACAATTAATCAAACACTTCCGTCCAAAGCTCTCAGCTCCCGTTAAGCTCAGAGCTTGTTTATAACCTGTTATCAGTATCGCCGGTTAGATTGAGGACCGTTTCATTCGAGACTGGGGTAAGAAAATGATGATTCAGAATAGGGTTCGGTGTCTCTAAACCTACCCTAGAAACTACTAGGATTTATCCTATTAATAGTTGTAGGGTTTCATATTGTTTTACAGATGATGATTAAGTACGGGCCTTTACACAACCATTAGGGACGAGCCTACCCTATTATTTTATAGGTGTTTTGGGCCGCCGCGTTTCATGATAAAACCCTTGTTTACACCCAACCCGACGTTGTGGTATTCAATACGGCCATGTACTTATCTTTGGTGAGTTCATTGTTTCGCCTGTTTAGACCCTCACAGCTGAACTTATCAGTGGCTCCGAAAGAAAAGTACATTTTGCTGCACAATGCAATTATACCCTCACCCTCGCACTCTACTTTAAACAGCCCCGGAGCCCTCTTATCATAACTGTACTGTTCGGGCATGTTCTGCCGCGGAAACCACAGGTGTTTTTCCCGGTGGTATTGGTCTTTCATACTCGGCTTGATCACGTCATCGAGACTGTTACCCGATAGGGCCATGTAGGCAAAATCGGTGTCCATCTCACACATCTGAAAATCGTTACGATCAATAAACTTCATCAAGAAGTCAAAATAAAACTCGACCATGCTCAGTTTGGCGTACTGATAGACAAAGAAACCAATCTGAATGGGTAAATTCAGTTTGATCGATTGTTTAAACATGTCTGCTTCATACATACCACCGCCTACTGAATGGAGCGCTTTAAAGCGTTTTTGATTGATCATGTCCCGACGTGTTATACACATCAATTGATACACGCACATTTCAACTTTGACTCGGCCTCGCTGAGGTGGCGAGATAATGAGCAGTCGGTCTCACCTGTATACAGATTACACACCTATCAATGCATTGGAGCTTTGATTTAAAATCAATAAGTTCAGAGATACACAACTATTAAAAAAGACAACTAAACAATTAAACGTAATAAAAAAGAACTAAAAAAAACAAAACACTATTAACATCCTCCCTTTTTTCCCCCGTCTTAGCAGACGTCTTAGCAGACGTCTTGCAGTTATTTGCTTTTGTTTTCACTTCGTGAAAATACAACCGAGACGTCAACGTCTCATGTGTGCTGCGTGGGTGTTCAGTCGGCGCTCCGTGATTTTAAAAAATCACTCCCGCACCTCCCAACTGAGACAAACAATAACGATTTGTCTTAGTGACACTACCGTGAGACACTCTGCGTCTTTCAGACGCTCCTCAACATGATGCATTTTGCATCATCTTTCCACCCACTATCGGCACTTCGTGCCTCCTTACACTGTCGTGAAACGACGGCTCACCAGTGCTTGGCTCGCGGCTCTCCACTTGTCCAACCACTGCGCATCACTATTGCCCATGCTTATCAGCATACGCTGTCCTGCAATTGCTCTTTTGCTCATTTGCTCAATGGACTTAGGTGTTGCTGCTATATTTAGCACATCTGCTCAATGGAATTAGGTGTGTGTTGCTTTGCTAATACTACTTATGTCAACAAATAAAAGTCGCAAACAGACTGTATGCTTGTTTGGCTCACACTGGCCAATTTCTGCAAAAATTAAACTTGCAGAGTACTGATTGGCTACTGAGGCCTGACATAAAACTTCTGCCAAAGGTTATTTGTTTTCATAACGAAACAGTAGCTGGTTAATCTTACAATGTGATACTTGTGTTGATAAGATTTCTGTGTCGACTCAATTTTCCGATCGGCAAATTCAAAGCAACAAGGCCCGGGGGGGGAGGTTGGTGGTGTCTGGAAATTGAACTGTCAGTCATTCTCAAAAGACTGCTCTGTCTAAGAATTACTGGTTTAATGGAATATGAAACGATGATGCATGTCGAGGAGAGGTAAATATTATATGGGACGAGAAAATAACAAACGGGGCGGGAGAAAAATAAACGGGACAGGAAATCATTATATGGGCGGGAAAATAATAAACGGGGTTGGAGAAAAAAATACGGGATGAGGAAATATTAAATGGGGTGGGAGAAAAATATACGGGACGGGAAATATGAGCGGGAAAATAATAAACGAGGCGGGAAACAAATATACGGGACAGAAAAATATTATATGGGACGAGAAAATAAACGGGGCGGGAGAAAAATATACAGGACAGGAAAATATTATATGGGACGAGAAAATAGTAAACGGAGTGGGAGAAAAATATACGGGACGGGAAATATTGTAACGCGCCGTTGCGGTCAAGGACTTAATAATTTTGTGGTTTGACTTAAACTAAAACTGACGGCTGTACAGGGACAAACAAGAACAGACAACAAATAATTGATTTGGACACGGAAACAAGTCAACTGGGTGATTATTCTCTGATTCTTGTTCTTTTCTGATCAAGATCATTAATTACAAAAGCAGTGTACTTACATCTCTTGTCTCTTAATACAATACATGGGGAGCGTTGAGGACCAAACTTAACTCTAATGGAGTCCAGGACAGCACTGACCGCCTCCTCACGTGGGAATCCAAGCCCGCCATTACACGACTTGGTGTGCAAGTGCCGAGATCTCCAGGTGCTCCGGATGTCTGTGGTCAGCGCTGCTGGCAACCCGTTGACCTCCCCGTCACCCCCTGCCCGCTACACAACCCCCTCCTTTAAAAAAAGATGTGTCCTCACATCGTCATTTCAAACTTTATAGAAAATGATGTTTCAACAAAATAATAATAACTCCTATTTACGAAACATTTAAAGAAACAAATCTCCGAACTTTAAAAGGTTAACAAAAATATATATCTGAAAACACTTTTGCATTAAATAATCAGTCACGGTTAAACTTCTCTCTTATAAGTCTAAGTACTCCTTTACTTAACGTTTTAACTTATTTGAAACTTATATACAAAAGTGCCCTACATGTCAGCGAATGAGGTGAGATGATCTACTCCTTGATTACTCTTGCTGTCACTTTGCCCTCGCTATCGAGTAGCTCCTGGATCACCTGTTCAACCAGACGATGAGTGTTGCGGCTTCCTCCTTCAGTCTGACACCCAACCTCCTTTACTGCAGGCAAGACTGAAGTGGTCATTGACGCCAGGGGGGCCACAGCTTCCATCAACGATGCTGGTAATGCCATTGGGATGCCGCGCCGTACTGGGGTTGGAGACAAAGACTGCAGCATCAGTTGTTGCTCAGGGGTTCCTGCATGGAGACTAAGTAGGTCACTTCCCCTTCCCGGGGTCCGCGGAATCTCTTGGGTCTCTGGTATAGCTTGTTGACGATGCCCAGGATCCCAGCTATCATTGTGGGTCGTCCAATGCCTCTCCAGGTCGTGTTTATGCACAAACGAGTGACTGCAGTATCGATGAGGACATCTCAGCATCTCCTTCTGTTGTTGGCCATGTTGCTCCTCCTGTTGCCTCTTGAGGTTTGGTTGGGAACTGCATTCCTTGCCACACACCTGGCACTTGAAGCGCTTGTCCGGGCTCTTCCTATGGACCTGCCTGGTCTCTCCCTGCGATGGTGTACGGCTCCTGCTCCTGGCTACTTTTGGCCTGCAGTAGCAAAACAAAACTAGAAATTGTGATTGTTTATTACAATCACAAGGCTGTTCCGAAGTTTTTGAAGTTTGATTAATTATTTCAGACCTTTAAAATGTGCCCACTCGTTACACAGATTATGACAGTATGACAATTGGCTCAGGAGGTATTATCATTTTTGTATTTATTTAGAGCTTCTTATTTCGACCGGCAGTAAAGGTCAAAGTGGGGTCATGCCTGTTAACTTAATGTCACATATCGTCTAAGGTACAAATGGTACAAAGATTATGAGTGTACGACATTTGGCACGGGAAATGTTTTTTTTAATTCAGAGCTTCCTGTTTGAACCGGAAGTAAGGGTCAAAGTGGGGTCATGCCTAATAATCAAATGTCACATATGATGTAAGCTACAAATAGAACAAAGACTATGACTCCACGACATTTGCCACATGAGATATGATTTTTTGAAATTTTGAGATTCCTGTTTGGACCGGAAGTAAAGGTCAAAGTGGGGTCACCTCTTTAATTCAAATGTCACATATGATGTAAGATACAAAACAACATAAAGATTACGACTTGATGAAGTTAAGTTCTGGAGATATGATTTTTGAAACTTTTGAACTTCCTGTTTGGACCGGAAGGAGTAGTCAAGTTGGGGTCATAAGTGTACAGAAAATGCCACACATGGTCTAAGGAACAAAAAAATACTCCACTCGAAAAACTATTTCGTTCCCTGAAATATTGTTTCGAAGGAGGAAATGGTTTTGAGGGAACAAACTAATATTTTGAGGAAACGGATTATTGTCTTGCTCAAAATACTATTTTATTCTCTGAAATACTGATTTGAAGGAACGAAAAGATTTTGACTGAACGAATTAATAATTTGAGGGAACAGAATAATACTTTACTCGGAGTACTATTTCGTTCCCTGAAATATTGTTTCGAAGGACGAAATCATTTTGACAGAACAAACTAATATTTTGAGGAAACGGAATATTGTCTTGCTCAAAATACTATTTTATTCTCTGAAATACTGATTTGAAGGAACGAAAAGATTTTGACTGAACGAATTAATACTTTGAGGGAACAGAATAATACTTTACTCGGAATACTATTTCGTTCCCTGAAATATTGTTTCGAAGGACGAAATAATTTTGAGAGAACAAACTAATATTTTGAGGAAACGGAAAATTGCTTTTTTCAAAATACCAATTCATTCCCTGAAATTTTGTTTTGAAGGAATAAAATGACTTTGAGTGAACGAATTAATATTTTGAGGGAACGGAGTATTGTTTCACTCAAAATGCTATTTTATTCCCTAAAATATGTTTTGGAGGAATGAAATGATCTTGAGAAAAAAATTTTGACTGAACGAATTAATACTTTGAGGGAACAGAATAATACTTTACTTGGAGTACTATTTCGTTCCCTGAAATATTGTTTCGAAGGACGAAATCATTTTGAGAGAACAAACTAATATTTTGAGGAAACGGAATATTACTTTTTTCAAAATACCGTTCCATTCCCTGAAATTTTGTTTTGAAGGAATAAAATGACTTTGAGTGATTGAATTAATATTTTGAGGGAGCGGAGTATTGTTTCACTCAAAATGCTATTTTATTCCCTAAAATATGTTTTGGAGGAACGAAATGATCGTGAGTGAATGAATTAATATATTTTTTGAGGGAACGGAGTACTTCACTCGAAATACTATTTCGTCCCCTAAAATATTGTTTCGAAGGACGAAATACTTTTGGGGGGAACAAACTAATATTTTGAGGGAACGGAATAGTACTTCACTAGAAATACTATTTTGTTCCCTGAAATATTGTTTTGATGATCAAAATATTATTTTAAGGGTGCGAAATAAAATTTCACATGGAAATCTATTTCGCTCCCTCAGAGTAATTGTTTGAAAGAAACAAAATAAATCTGAGTGAACAAAATAATATTTCATTCTCTGATATATTGTCCCGAAGGACGAAATGATTTTGCAGGATCAAAATATTCTTGCGAGGGGGTTAAACACTTCACTCAAAATATTATAACGTTCACTAAAATATTGTATTGAAAGAACAAAAATTGAGAGAAAATTGTTGTCAATATTTAGGTCTTCTGTGTCTCTCCAGGGCAGATGACAAATGTTCAAGAAAAAATATCGGCAGAGTAGAATGTTGAAGTGTGTGTTAAAAATAAACAACGTTGTTCTTGCTCAGTTGATCTATGGTTAATGAATGACAAATTA
The DNA here is from genome assembly GCA_911728455.2 of Marthasterias glacialis. Lineage (NCBI taxonomy): Eukaryota > Metazoa > Echinodermata > Asteroidea > Forcipulatida > Asteriidae > Marthasterias > Marthasterias glacialis. The sequence goes on from OU452220.1 coordinate 19,473,351, forward strand.
CTTTTTCTAAACTCAATCTTGATTCTACATGATTCAACCATCTCCTTCCCCCATGATTCAACGTACATACTTTTACTTGGTACTTGGTACGCCTCTGGGAATTTTTCCAGGGGGAAATACAAGTTATAACACTATCTAACTACAGACATATGAGGTTTGATGATTTAAAAACCAAGCTTTTAATTAATATTGTCAAGTATTGATTTAAAAAGCAGGTGTGAAAGAGAGTCATATATCTACAAACTGCGACAGGATGTTCCACTGAATCCACTCTTTGATGCCAAGTCTGGTTGCTGTTGTGTATCCCGTTCTGAGCCTTGTTATTTTACATTTATACAATGACTAAAACAAGTTAGGCCTTGCAGGAAGGAACTATCGTCCATGATAAGAAAGTTCTTCCCGATTTCATGGAGTAACCAGTTGTGAAACACAAGGGACTTGACGTCCATTAATACCACACAGCTTTACATACCACCAGGTCTCCACAGAAATGTCCCCGTAAAACCGTCCAATACCTCCCCACTAATGTTATGCACTTGTGCACGGTCGATCTCATCACAGTGGACGGATATGCCACCACATGCAAGGAGCACACAAATAGACTTGTGTAAGTCTGCAACTGTAATAAAGTGTACAAAATGTATGTCGAGCATATACAAAACGCAGCAGCAGCAGACGGAGAAGGGATTATAACGATCATGTTTAGAAAAGGGTTCAATATGCTTTGCACACAAACACAAAATGTGCTATAAATGACGTCATGATGTTGCGACATAAAAAACTGATCCAAAAGCACATCTACAATAGCGAACAAGTCGAAAACTGGAAACCAAATTAATATCGGATGTATACTTCCTGAGATATGGTGGCCACAAGATTGGCTAATTAAATATTCATGTCGCTGTAACTTAGTTAATTAACTAATAATTATATTTTTTTACATCGTTTCACTAAGTCAAGGCTTAAGCTTTCATATGGTATAAGATTTGTCTGGTGATTTGTTTTCTAAAAATGAATTATGCTGCGCAGAAAAGTCATGTGGTTAAGTCAATAGGGTTTTGGGGGAAATAAAGAATAATAATAATAATAATAGTAATAATAATAAAAAAAAAATAAAAATCTCGACAGAAACAATAGCTGTTCCGACTGATGGTCTGAACAGCTAACAAAAGAAAAAGAAGAAAAAGTCTATCACAAATTACACCAATCACCAAAAAGGTCAGGGGGTTTTCGCTTACGTCTAGGTGGGGACCAGCTGAGTCATTTCCTGGTGACTGACTGCCTAATTCCGTGTCCTCTAGTGACTACACCCCATCAGACCCTCGCTCAAGGCTATTCTCCATCAGGGCCCAATTTCATGGCTCTACTTACCAAAGAATTCTGCGCTTACGGCGCCCTTTAAAGCACGCGATTCTATGGGCCGTAAGAGCAGAATTCCGTGGTAAGCAGAGCCATGAAATTGGGCCCTGGTCCCCTTGCCTTTGTCTCGAGCGGAAGGTGTATCCTCCCCATTCTTGAACCCACTAGCAGCAGCTTCACTACCCTGTGGTACCCTTGTGGTACGTAGGTTGTTTTGATTGGGAGCAACCCCTTCCCTTGCCGAATTCTGGGCCCCAGTCTGAAGCTGAGACTATTGGTAATGAGGTAGGGTCCATGATACTTTGGCTGAAGCTTTTGTGACAAACCAACCTGCTGAGTATTGACTCGCAGCATAACGGCCGCACCAGCTATGTACTTGTCGTTGGTCAACCTTAAGTCATAATGGTGTCGTTGATAACAAGCGGCCTTTTTTAGGTGTCTCCTAGCATTTTCGTGAGCCGCCTCAATTTTTCCTTTCTAGTTTGTTGACATATTGGGGTGCCTCCAAGGGCTTTCCCTGGTGTGTGCCCCCACATATCAGGTCAACAGGAAGTCTGGCTTCCCGCCCAAACATATGCATGTTTGGTGTCATCCCGGTACTTTCTTGGGGTGATGCACGGTATGCCATCATAACATGTGGCACATGCAAATCCCAATCTTTCTGGTTTTCAGCCACATAAGATGACAACACCACTTTCAGCGTCCGATTGAATCTCTCTACCTGCCCGTCACTCTGTGGATGATAAGGTGTGGTTCTTGTTTTGTCGACGCTTAGTAAACTACACATCCTCTGGAAAAGTGCACTTTCAAATTGTTTGCCTTGGTCGCTATGCAGTATTCGCGGTACCCCAAATCGACAAATAAACTGGTTCACCAGTACATCACGACCACGTCTGCAGTAATTGTCGCTATTGAGTAAGCTTCGGTCCACTTTGTAAAGTAGTCGGACACTTACTACTATGTAACGGTTACCCGCCCCATGCTCTGGGAATGGACCAGTGATATCGATCCCAACTCTCTCTAATGGAATCCTGGAAATCTGCTGCTGCAGAGGGGCTCTCTTCGTCTTGGTGGGCATCTTTTGTCTTGCACATACCAGAAATTGTCGGATCCACTTCTCAACCGACTCCCGCATTCCCTGCCAATAGAAAAGATATTTGACCCTCTCCAACAGCTTCTTCGTACCCAGATGGCCACCTGTAGGGGAGTCATGCAGCTGACCAAGGACTTCTGCTTGAATTGAACGGGGAGCCACAAGTAAATAACGAATCTCTTTCCCTGTGTCGTCCTCCCATCTCCGATAAAGCACACCATCCTTCAGGACAAGTTGTTGCCAGGCCCCCCACAGTGTCTTGAGCCATGGTCCTTCCGATAAAACCTCTCCCCATTCTGGCCTTGTCCCTCTTGTCTCTAACCCCCCAATAACTGTGCAAAGCACTGGCTCTCCCAACTGTTCGTTCCTTAAGTCCTTAATCGACATAGTCTCCAACCAGTTTGAGATCCCTACTGTGGCCTCTCTGGGTGGGTGATTGACCACTGTTATTAGTTTCTGTCGGTTCCCTTACTCGCTCAGCTTCTTCATTACTTGTTTGTCTGGCAGTTGTCCCCTCACTCTCTTCCCCTTCCTAATCCTGCTGGCCACCCCAGGGGTGCTCACACTGGCTGCACGGTCTTCTTGATAATGCGTCCGCATTGTTATGTAGACGACCAGGCTGATATTGGATGGAAAACTCATACTACGCAAGTAGCTGCAGCCATCGGGCTACCTGACCCACCGGTTCCTTGAACCGGATCAACCATTTCAGTACTCCATGGTCTGTTCTTAACAGGAACTGCTGCCCATAAAGGTATGGCCTGAAGTACTTAATAAAGTAAACAACAGCGAGCATCTCTTTCCTTGTGACGCAATAGTTACTCTATGATTTTGTAAAGCCCTGCTCGCGTACGCTATAACTCTCTCTGAGCAATATTGCTGTTGCGACAGCACAGCACCTATCCCATGATCACTTGCATCAGTATCCAGTGTAAACTTCAGCGATGGAGATGGGCATGCAAGTATTGGACAGGAAACGAGTCGAGACTTCAATTCGTTAAATGCCTGCTGGCATTCCTCAGTCCAGCAGAAGAGCCTCCCGGCTTCCATGAGCCTATGCAAGGGCCTCGATAACCCAGCAAATCCTGGCACAAATCTACGGTAGTAGGACGCGAGTCCCAAAAAACTGCGTACATCCCGCACTGTTGTTGGGACAGGCCAGTCTTGCACTTGTTTAATCTTGGTTGGATCTGTCTTAACACCCTTTGCCGAGACTATATGACCGAGGTATGCTACCTCTTCTTAGAAGATGTGAGATTTCTTTGGCTGGAGTTTTAGTCCAGCCTCCTTTATTCGGCTGAAAATGAGATCCAGACGTTGCAGATGTTCATCAAACGAACGGCTATACACAATGATGTCATCTAAGTTCACCAGACACACCTGCCACTGTAGGCCCCACAACACGCGGTCCATAAGACGCTCAAAAGTGGAAAGGTGCGTTGCAGAGCCCAAAAGGCATCACCTCAAACTGATAAAGCCCACTTGGGGTAGCGAATGCTGTCTTCTCCTTATGCTTGTCCTCCATGGGCACTTGCTAATCACCTGACGCGAGGTCCAACGTGGAGAAAAACTTTGACCCAGATAGAATAGAGGGCGCTATACAGGGGTGCATCTCTTACAAAATCATGTCATCTGAAGTTCAATCATTCTGATGATTTTTGAGGTCTCGACAAACTTCTGCCTCCTGATTACCTGGTTACTCCTTTAGATATCATCATAGATGGTTTCCAGATATATCTCGTTGTCTGCCATCCTTGTCTAATTGAGATATTTGTATCTGGAATTTTGGAGTTTTTCCCGCCCCAGGTCCATCGCATCGATCATACGGGTAGCACTCACAGCGGTTAGAAGCTACAGGTGGTAGGCACCATACTATATACGTCACAATGCATTTGAACAATAAACTCACAATGCCGCTGAATCATGGAAAGCTAATATGGCTGATCATGGCCATCCTCTCTATTTCCTCGGTCTCTACAACTGCTAACCACTCTCCAAATAAGAAGTCTAATCCATCTGACATCAAGCGATACTCGAAGAATCACATTCCTTACTACGGAAATTCGGTTGCTACTTTCACTATACCTATTTTGATTTGTGGCGACATTAGCCCTAATCCCAGCCCAAATGCTACTGTTAACTAATCCAAGAACATCTCCTGCTTACTCTGTAATTCCCGGAGCATTCGTAACAAGTGTCTAGAACTTGAAACTTACCTCGACTCAACCCCCGCTGACATAATTTGTCTCATCGAAACCTGGCTTACTACCAATGACCTTGACAGTGTTCTTGGCTTCCCCGATGAATATGTCATCTTTTGCAAAGACCGTTGCCAAGGACGACGTGGTGGTGATGGTGTTTTGGCAGCAGTTAGAACGTCACTGTCCCCCGTCAGGTTATCCACTCCTGGGCCTGCTGATAATCTAGAGGTTGTATGGATTTCAACAAAGCTTGGCTCAGAATCTTTTCTCCTGGGCCTACTTTACAGACCACCGTCTTCTTCTGCAGCTTACTGGGCAAAGCTTAGTGATGCCATGGAAACCCTCAACATTGACTCATTCGACGGCTGTCTTCTCTTGGGAGATTTTAATGTCGATTACTCCCCTTTGATCACGGGCAACCATCATCGTACTTGACTTGTTGATATCGCCAGTAACTTCAACCTAGAGCAGCTCGTCCAATCGGTAACACGACCTGGTCAAAACAACCCTAATATGGGGTCCATCATTGATTTGGTCTTCACCGACCGAGCAGACTTTATTTCCACCATCTGTACTGTCCAAAATCCTGTCCATTCTGACCATCTAGCTGTCCTAACTACTTTCCGCTCCACTCCGCCTGCCCCTAGCCCAGCGATCCTTCGGACATTTTTACAAACCCGATGCGGGGACTTCGAACATTTAAGACATTTAATCCACCTTGTTTCGTGGTCTGCGTTCATAGACACCAACGGCATCAATGAGTCAGCAGAGAATTTCAATGACTTACTTGATGCTGCTATCCGTGATTCAATTCCAACGGTCTCCAAGAGAAAATCCCGTCATACACCTTGGATAACCACAGAACTCAAGAAACTGATTAACCAAAAACACAAACTGTTCAATTTAGCCCGTAAATTTGGTCGTTCACTTGACTCGATTCAGTACAAAATTGCTCGTAATACAGTCCAAAAATCCACTCGTAAGGTTTATTGGAATTATGTAAAATGGTTGTTTGAAAGTAATGATAATAGGCGAAGTCTTTGGTCCTTTGTCAGAGGCAGGAAACAATCTCCCCTGCCTCCATCATTTTACCACAATAACTGCAAACTGACCAAGCCCGACAACATTTCATCTGCCTTCAGTGAATACTTCACTTCTGTTTGTAAAAATCAGGTCCGGTTCCCCACCATCCCCCGCCTTGCTTGCTGCATATTCCTGAGCTGTCTCACATTTCAGTCTCTGCCAGCAAAATTGCTGCGTTGCTTAAAAAGCTCCCTGCAAACAAATCCCGCGGACCTGATTGTATTTTGCCCAGTATACTCAACAAAATCTCCTCAGAAATATCTCATCCTCTTAGTTTGTTGTTTAACGCATCGCTAGGCATAGGCCAACTGCCTGATGCTTGGCGGTGTGCTAACATTACGCCAGTGTACAAGAAAGGCGATAAGGCATTGTTAACTAACTATAGGCCCATTGCTCTGACTTCAGTGTTATGTAAGGTACTTGAGCGCCTTATAACGGTTGCAATTAATAATCACCTAGACACATTTGGTCTTCTCAATCCCCATCAACACGGCTTTGTTAAACACAGGAGCTGTGTTACCCAACTGGTTAATATTCTCCATTATTGGTCATCCTCCCTGGATAGACGTAGCCCCCCAAGAGTAGACGCTGTTTTCTTGGACATGTCAAAGGCCTTCGACACAATGCCACACCACATCCTACTTGAAAAACTCGCAACCTCCTTCAATGTCCGGGGAGTGTTGTGGCACTGGGTTCGATCATTTTTGACGAACCGCAGGCAACGTGTTCTCTTTAGGGGTGGAGTCTCCTCCTGGTCTAACACTACTTCAGGCGTGCCACAAGGCAGTGTTCTAGGGCCTTTACTGTTCAATCTGTTCATTAATGACATTTCTCACTCAATTTCCTCTAGCTGTGTGTTGTTTGCAGATGATGTTCTTTTGTACCGTACAATAGAAAACTCTAATGACAAACATGTGCTCCAACTTGACTTGAATAAGCTTAAAAACTGGTCCGATATCAATCAAATGACTTTCAACATTAGTAAAACTAAGGTCTTGCATATCACCAGATGCAGGCACTTTGACCCACAGGTATACAGCCTAGGTTCACTTGCAATAAAAACTACCAAATCGTTCCAGTACCTAGGGCTCACAATTGATTCCAAACTTTCGTGGGCCGCTCACACCTCTTCTATAGTTGCTAGGGCCAACCGCATGCTAGGTTTCATCAGAACAGTTGCTAGGGAGTCCTCCCCAAATGCCATATTCTCACTGTACAAATCTCTTGTTCTCCCAATTCTAGAGTATGGTCTCCCAGCATGGCATCCGTACACTTTAACTCAACAAAATCAGCTTGAAAGGGTCCAAAGAACAGCAACCAGGCTTGCCCTTAAACAGAGACGCGGTGAAATGTCTTATGAGGAGAGATTAAATCTTCTTAACTGGCACCCTCTAACTGACAGACGAAATTATTTGCTTAGTTCCTTTGTGTTCAAAGTTCTTCATGGCATAGCCCACTGTGAATCCATTGCTGCTCAGATTTTCATTAATCCTCGTCATCCTGAATCACTCACATTCCGTCATCTCTCTGCTCGTACTGACTCATTGTTCCACTCACCTTCCCACCGATTTCCCAGATTGTGGGACACTTTTCCTCCCTTTATCCGAGAAGCTGCTGTTATATCTCCTCTTAAGACATTTCTCCGCCATCTTAAAGACACATGTTTAAATACCACTTTGTAATGGATGTTCATTTTCGTTGCATGCTGGTCGTGAATGAAGCCTTTTTTATCCCTTTCTTGTCCACTGTTCCTTAGTTTATTGTTTGTCAGTCATGCGTGGGGTAGCATGCTTCCGAGCAATAGTAATTCAGTTTACTTTTGTTACCCCTGACCCACATGACTCGTCGGTCTTTTGATCCCTTTGATTGTCTTTCGAACCCTTGGATTTGTTGCCATCCTGCATGCTCCACCCTCAGTCGCCCTCATTTATTTATTTTTTTGTTTATTAATTTATTTATTTATTTGTTTATTAATTAATTAAACTATTTATTTACTTACAAACTCGATTTATTTATTTATGTTTTTATTTATTTATTTATTTATTTATTTATTTATTTATTTATTTATTTAGTTATTTATTTAGTTATTTAGTTATTTATTTATTTATTTAGTTATTTATTTAGTTATTTATTTATTATTTACGCTCCATTTATCTTAAAACTTGCTGTTATTTCCTCTGCTTTTATTGTTTTGTTCAGTCTTTGTCTTGGTCGAATAAATAATAATAATAATAATAATAATAAGTGCATCTATAGTGTCATCAATACAAGGTATTGGGTATGCATCTTTTCACGTGACTGCATTTAATCTTCTGCCTTTTCACGTGACTGCATTTAATCTTCTGTAATCTCTGCAGAAGCGAATCCTCCCATCCTTTTTTTCGTACCAGAACGAATGGGGACGCCCATGGCCCAGTGGAAGGTTTGATGACTCCTTTCTTTAGCATTGATTTGACTTCAGTGTCTGCCACCTCCCTCTGATAAAGTGGGAGTTGTCGAGGTCTCTGTATTATGGGAGCCACATCTCCAGTCTCAATTTTGTGTTTCACTAAGTCTGTCCGTCCAATGTCTCCTTCTCCACTCGAAAACTGCCCTTGATAATTGCCAAGAAGCTCCTTTAGTTGCCCATGCTCGCGTTCCCCTATGTTTCTTGAGGATTTTTCATACAAGTCTTGCAAGTAGTTGGGCAGCTTCAAGTCTCCCCGAGCTTCCCCGGAAGCTGTCCTTGCCTTCTCTATTCTCACACAAGCTCGGGGCCTATTGAACCAACTGCTTGAAATAATGCTGCTGTGGTCCCCTGGTGAAGGGTGACTGGGTCATCTCTTGGGTTCATTAGGCGAAGGGGGACAACACTGGATCCAGTCCTTACTAATGAAGGTGCTACCATAATGCAGGTCTTATCCGTCATAGAGACTTTGGGTTCGATCAGTCCACAAGGGACAATCATGTCACCACTGTTAAGACTCCCCTGAATGAGCATCTCCGTCCGAGGAGGGACCACAACAGTTTCAACATCGGTCACACGACGACACTATTGTCTCTCTTCTCTCTACTGTCTCCCAAAGAGGCAGCACAATGTCTCCCCACTCCAGATATTGATTCGTGACATCGATCACACATCGCTCATTCCACAAAAAGTCCAGTCCAAGTAGCACATCATTTCCTATCGAAGCTACTACGAATCGAAGTTGTACTCCCACTCCTGCAAGCTGCAACCGAGCTTCCACCTCTTCAACTGCCAACTCTTTACTGTCTGCTAGCATAACCTTAACATCAGTGTTTATCACTGACGCCCGGTCCTCCTTGTACCACTGTTTAGTTATCTTCTCAGACAGCAAAGATATTGTTGCACCAGTATCTACCAGAGCATCAACCAGCACTCCATTGATAAGCGCGTCTAAATGCAATCCCTCACCAACCACCGCAGCAACATTTTCGGTTATGTCTATTTTGGGCCCCCCTGTTACAACTGGCTCTTGGCCCTCAGATACAGCTCTTAACAGTTTCCCTGATGACTTTGCTTTGAGTTTTCCACTCCTGCTGACTGAGCACTCCCCGTTGTCACTACTTCTGGATCCCTGTTTAAGGCCAGGGCAATTTGGCTTAATGTGCCCCCATTCCTTACAGTTAAAGCACTGTGGACCTTTCTTGTCAAACTTCCTTTTTGAGTTAACTTGCTTCTCCAGCCTTTGTATTCTCTCCAAGATTTGTGCGAGCTGTTGTTGTACTTCTGATCCTCTGGAGCTGCTCCCTTCATTTGGTCGTTCTGCACAGGCGACATCAACAGTAGCAAGCCTCAATTTCTTTATCTCGGACGATCGCCGTTCCTTCTCGGCCTTATATAAGGCTTCCAGCTCTACAGCTGCTGCTACTGCTTCATCGAAGGTCTTTGTTCGCATCTGGATCACCCTGGTCCTGATCTCCCCATCACTCAGAGCGTCCAGAAAGTGTTCTCGGCCCATCTGATCTCTACTGTCAGCTGGCAGGTCGTTGTACACCTTCTCAACCAGTTGCCTGGTCTCGTCTGCAAGTTCTATCAAGCTCTCCGATGGTTTCTGACGGCGATTCTTGAGCTGGGCGCGATACAGCTCCTTCCTGCCTGTTGGGTCAAAGCGGGCCTGTAAAGATTTTACCAGCTCTTTGTAGTCTTTGGCTTCATTTTGGAGACTACCAAGGACTAGTTGGGCCGACCCTGTAAGCAATACTTCTAAGTACTGACATTTGGCCTTGACATTCCAACCATTGATGGCAGCGAACATTTCAAAATGCTTTATGTAGGACTCCCACGGCTCTTTACCAACATAACGGTCTGCCTTAATCAAGGGCCGCTGTTTCCCCTGTTAGATGATGTCCTCCAGTTTCTTTTTAACCTTCACATCAGCCTTGTGGGCTATCTTTGGTTCAGTCATGGAGCTCTCCTTTTTCTTTGTGTTTTCCTTTGGACTATTCACTTGTGGGGCCGATGCTGCAAGTGTTGTCAGGGATTGTGGGGCCATGTCTACTTCCTGTCGACCATCAACATCCATCTGTGGCATAAATGAATGTGCCAGTCTGGCCTCCACTCGCATATTAGAACTCCCCGTTCTTGGAGATATGAGGCCATGGTTGACAGTTGTTCCCGTCGGCCCATGCACTGATCTTGCAGGCACCCACCCCCTCGAGTCATCATATTGGCTGGACATTGGGTCCCCCGCTGAAATGTTATGCATCGGCAAAGGATTTCCCGAGCCCTCTTTACAAACGGTTGAGTAGCCTTGCAACTGTCCATTGTCCATGCTTGGGGCTGTATTCTCGAGGTCGAGTACCCACCGAGTTGAAAGAAGGTTAGTTGGTCCCTCATAATGGGTTCGAGGCTGGTTGGCAAAAGGGAGGATATTATTTGACCGAGACGGTCTCCCTGAGAGGATTATACCCGAGTCTCCCCACAATGTGTACTCCCCTTACGGTGTGGAGTCCATAGTGTTCGCCTGAGCGCCAGCCTGTGCAGGCATATCCAGTTCAGTTGGTCCCATCTGGACAGGCAAATCTACCGGCAATCTTGTACGAGTTGTTGCGCTTGAAAGACCCTCGACGCCACCAAGTTGACCAAGCCTCTCGCACAATGTTTCTTTTTCTTGGGTAACTCGTTGGTACTTCCTCTCCAAAAAATGGTAAAGGTCTTGTCCTTCCATGGTCGAATAGTTTACAGATCTACCTTGCCTTTCTTCCATTCTATTGGTTCCTTTTATCAAATCTTGATGTATATTAAAATTAAAATCTCTATGCTTCCGGAGCTTGTCTCCCGGAGCCGATCTTCCGGAGCAGTTGTTCCTGATCCAGGGCCTCCAAAGCAGACTTCCCGGAGTAGAAGATGTGCTTGGTAAAGGGGACGGCTTGGTCAAACCACTGCCGTTTTTTGCTGCGGCAATAGGGCTGCACTCGTTGCACGGCTCGGTCAAACCACTGCCGTGTTCTGCTCCGGCAATAGGGCTGCACTCGTTGCACGGCTCGGTCAAACCACTGCCATGTTCTGCTCCGGAATGGTGGGCTTGGATTCTAGGGCTACACTCGTTGCACGGCTCGGTCAAACCACTACTGTGTGAAATCAATCCCAACACTGCCGCCAATGTAACACGCCGTCGTGGTTTGACTTAAACTAAAACTGACAGACGTACAGTGACGAAATAGAACAGACAACAAATAATTGATTTGGACACGGAAACAAGTCAACTGGGTGATTATTCTCTGATTCTGGTTCTTTTCTGATCAAGATCATCAATTACAAAAGCAGTGTACTTACATGTCTTGTCTCTTTATACAATGAATGGGGAGCGTTGAGGACCGAACTTAACTCTAACGGAGTCCAGGACAGCACTGACCGCCTCCTCCAGATCACAGGGGAATCCAAGCCTGCCATTCCACGACTTGGTGTGCAAGTGCCTAGATCACCAGGTGTTGCAGATGTCTGCAGTCAGCACTGCTGGCAACCCGGTGACCTCCCTGTCGCCCCCAGCCGGCTACAATATTATATGGGCAGGAAAAAAATAAATGGGTGGGGGTGGAGAAAACTTTACCGGACGGCAAAAATTTATAGGGGGCGGGAAAATAACAAACTGGGTAGGTGAAAAATATACGGGACGGGAAAATAATAAATGGGGTGGGATAAAAATATACGGGACGGAAAAACAATATATGGGCGGGAAAATAACAAAGGGAGCGGGAGAAAAATATACCGGACGGCAAAATATTAATGGGCGGGGTAGGAGAAAAAATTTACGGGACGGGAAAATATTAAATGGGCTGGGAGAAAAACATACGGGACGGGAAAATATATGGTCGGGAAAATAATAAACGGGGCGGGAGAAAAAATACGGGACAGGATAATAACAAACGCGGCGGGAGAAAAATATACGGGACGGGAAAAAATTATATGGGCGGGAAAATAAAAAACGGGGTGGGTGAAAAATATATACGGGACGGGAAAATATTAAATGGGGTGGGAGAAAAACATACGGGACGGGAAAATATATGGTCGGGAAAATAATAAACGGGGCGGGAGAAAAAATACGGGACAGGATAATAACAAACGCGGCGGGAGAAAAATATACGGGACGGGAAAAAAATTATATGGGCGGGAAAATAAAAAACGGGGTGGGTGAAAAATATATACGGGACGGGAAAATAATAAATGGGCCGGTAGAGAAAAATACGGGACGGGAAAATAATAAACGGGGTGGGATAAAAATTTACAGGACGGGAAAACAATATATGGGCGGGAAAATAATAAACGGGGCGGGAGAAAAAAATACGGGACGGGAAATTATTACATGGGTAGGAAAATAATAAACGGGGCGGGAGAACAAAATACGGGAGGGGAAAAAATTATATGGGCGGGAAAATAATAAACTGGGTGCGATAAAAATATACGGGATGGGAAAACAATAAATGGGACGAGAGAAAAAAACACATACAAAATTAACTTCCGTAACAGTGCCTGATGGCTTTTTGATCTCCTCCAAGATATAACAAATTCCATGTTCTTTTGCGGCGCTCATACGCATGAAAAATGGTTTCATCCTATTGGTTCCATAATAATTTACACAATAAGACAGCGTTCTGTTCATGACTTATTTATTTTATTTTATTATTTTATTTTATTATTTTATTTTATTATTTGATTATTTTTATAACATGGAAGGGGCCGGCATTCGACCGTTTGGCAAACATACAATGTTATAAGTTTTAATATTAATGTTATAGTATGTTAATGTTAGCATTCTGATTATCCACTTTCCTTGTGGTTCAAATGAACCATGGTCCTCTAGGCCCTTCTCGTATCACCCAGGATCTCTCAAAATTATGCTCTCTTTACTTGCTCTTTGAGCAGTAACGTTTTTTCATTTCTCAGTGTAAACAATTAGTTCTACTCTGTCATCAATTGTTACTCAGTCCTGATTTCATACTTTTCGTCTTAGATTCTTTTTTACAACTATTTACGACATAAACTCAGGTCTACTTTTAATTCATACTTTTCTTCTTTCAACACAACTTCAGGCGATGAATCTATTCTACCATTCGAATCGAATCAAGTCACAGGTTATCCATAAATTATATGTTTCATTAACTTAAGAACACTTCAAGATTATTGCCGTACGTTATTTTTATTTTATTTATTGACTGCTCGGCGTCCTAGAGACCATCAATCTCTGTGCTACATCTCTCTGGGTATATCTATTTTTGGCGGTTGTCGTCTTCCACCTGCCATGTTGCATAACTATTTCTTCTGGTATTCCTTTATTGGTAAGGTGTGTGGCACCCCCAGACCTCATACTGTGTAAACCGTACCGCTTTGGATCATTTACCCCAATTAGTTCGATAGCATCAAGAAACAGCTCTATTCAGGGGTCTATTCAACAGTGGCTTGTAAGATTTGGAACTAGGGTGATAAGATAAGGCAGTAAATATGAATGCATTCTGGCCAATTTCGATGTTACAACGTGACATATAATTTTTCAAAATTTTGACCGGGGAATATCTGTTTTCCGTGTGTGAAACATAAGCATTACTTCCATCTCTGAATATGTCGGTCTTAGACTGAGGAATAAAAATGCGCATACCATTGCTTTCTTTTAATTTAGTTAAATGAGACGCTTTGAGTTGGGCCATTTCCTCGTGCCTAAAAAGTAGTGCAAATTTTAGTGTAATGTAACAGGCCGTACGTAAGTCTTTTAGGGTACTGTTCTCTCCTCCTAGTTTGTCGATGATGCAATTTACTTGATCTAGAGTTATAGGTTCTTTTTGGTTTGGTGGTTTGTGTAATTGACGCATTGCACTTACGATGATTTGGTGAACTATGGGTCTACTGGGTTGGGTTTTGCATTATTCAATGAATGTAGCCATTTTATTGCTGCTGAAGATGAAGTGATTAAGTTGTCCGATTTTGCAGATTCCATATTTTTTACTATTACTTGAATTACTTTTTTTATTACTTTTGGCTATTACTTGAACTGAAATTGGAATTTTGATACTCTGGTCATTTTCCTGTAACCATCTAAAAAACTGTCTGCACTTGTACAGGTATGTGTTTAGTGTGACTTCTGCTTTGGCTAGTAAAGCTTCGTTGAAGATGCTTTTCTTCATGCTTTCCAGACTTTGGGGAAATTCTGCCCAAAACTGCTGTTTGAGTACAATCTAATGCAATAAACAAAATAGTAAAAATAGTACAATCTATCTGAATAGCACAAACATTACTGAGGGTGAGGGTGTTTCTTTTACGATCATCGTCTAGTAAAATATTATAGAAACTATAATTAGAAAATATTATATAAACTCTTACGGCTACACGGCGTACCTTCCGACGCGACAGACTTTACTCCTTAAAAACAATGCACCAGAGAAACTCACCAACGCGTAACGTACCAGGCGTTTAAATTATTGGGGTGGCCATGGTCGGGATGATGCGACTACTCGGGTGGGTCTACGCGACGCCTTGTTGATAGATCCGGGTCGCAGCGAATCTCGCGTGTCCGAGTGAATCTGAACTCATAAGTTTTTCTAACCACTTTTTCTTTTCTATTTCGAGCAGTATCTTTTCGTAATTCGTAAAACTTTGCCAAAAATACAAATACAAATTTCAGTTCAGGTTCGATCTTTTTAACGAGCCCAAGACCAAGCCCGAGACCGACGCAACCTATGCCAAGGCCTCCCAGGGCTAAACCAACGGGAGCCGTGATGACGCCGGCGATCGCCGATACGCCCATAGCCTCGGAGGTGAGGCCAATCACGTCTATGGTCACGATTCCACCTTCTAATGCGTTACACACTTTTTTATACTTTTTATATAAACTTTCTCGCTTTTTACGTACGTTTTCTAATTTTCGTTTCATTCTACTTATTTCTTTCAACCTTAAGCTCTGTCCGCTATCTTGGATCACTGTGGGTAGCTTCGGGTATATCCCATCCGTCATGTTTTATAAATCGTTATGATTATTTTTTCATTAGTTTAGTTAGCCGTTCGATGGCGATCTCGTAACACACACCAGCCATGAGGCTGCCTAGGATGGACCCTTTTAAAATAAACGTAACGTCTACATTACGAAAACAAAATTCAAAACCTAAATACAACGGGACATTGCTGAGGGTAAACTCGGGGGACAGCGCGATTAGGTCCAGACTGAGTATGTACCAAATGGCGGGCGCGACGTTTTTTTGCGTAGCCAGGGAGTACATGGCCACGCCCCCTCGTATACAGGAGGTGTACATCGTGATGAATCCTTGATTTACGGTCAACTTAAAACAAGGTTGGTTTTTTGACTGATTCCATTCGATGACGACGGGTAATTTGCTGTTGATCGGACATATAATGGTATCGTTTCGAAGGTCCGCGGGATTAATGTCTCTCGGCTTTTTGTCTCTCGGTCGATGGGGATACTAGCGGACCGAAGATGCTCATATTTATTTAATGTTCTATATAATTAATGTCGTAATAATAACATTTTTTCTTCTTCAAGCAGTCCGTAAAACTATAACTCGAGTTCGAATCCCAAACCCACGATTCCATAAGCGCGTCGTGGTTGGGATCAATATCGTCGTGTAAATAGAGGGGCAGGTAATTTATTTCGAGTAATTGAAACCAGAGCGCGTTACCGATACCAGCGCACCCACCCCGATATTTTTGTCCATGTTTTTGTTGTTCTTCAACCTTGTTGAGTTTTCGTCATACCGACGCGAGGGTTGTTTTTAAACCTTTTACCTGATTGAGTTTTTGTTGGACCCACTCCACCGCTTATCGGCGATGGGATTGACGTCGAGGATCGTGCTGCTTTTGGCTGGTTCTTTTTTTCTCATAGATAAAGTCTCGTTTTGATTGAGTTGCTCGCAATGTAGGTATAGGCATTTGATGGGTTGCATGTCTATCCCCCCTTCATTAACGCCGAACGCGATCAACTCGACCTCTTTATTAAAAATTAAAAATCTTTTTCAGACCTTCGGTCATCTTGATTTTTTGTCTTCTCCCGTAATCTCGAGGGACATCCGGCCAGATTTTCAATCGACCGAAGCGTTTATCCAATTCCCTTGATTAGACTCAATAGCTCGTCGGCCGAGTACATCCCCAGCATTATACGCTCGATTTCATCGTCTTGGGCACTGCCTTGCGTTCGTTTTACAACGCGTTCTTTCATTTTTACGTTATAACGTCCAACCCACACGTAGACGCTCCTTAGCCCGATCTGTTCCTATTCTCCGGATCTATTGTCGATTACAAAATGTTCTAAACTAACGGGCGTATTGAAATCGTAAATTTCAAAATGTAAATAAATTTTTTAATATAGTATTAGGTTTGGGTCAACATGGCGGCCCCCAACGTTCCACTGAGTTTCAACAAGTCTTCGATTTTAAACTTGTCGAGATCGGGAGCTTGAAACCTTAGGGTCTTCTTCAGAATCATAATATACAACGTGGCGATACCACCCACAACCGCGCCGTGATAGATAGAATGGAAAATGTCCGACGTATCCATCTTTTTTGATAGCAGTCGTATCAGTCGTATCAGTTATATTTTTTGATGGGTGATATTATTTTTTTTACTCCATATCGAGCGGACCTTCGTTTTTATAAACATTAACCTCGGGGATTATTTTCACTCGAGGTTTATTATTGGCGTCGTGTTTGGCGCCGTTCTTAAACGACTTGTAAAATAAGAACGCGACGAACGCCGCTCCGACTCCCGCGTATACCCAGTATGAGTTGAACAAATGTCCTTTATCGGACGGGTCTTTTTTTTTCTACCGGCAGTTTGTCTTTTTTCATTTTAAAGAGGTCTTGTTTTTCCTTTTTATTATACTCAGCGAGCTTTTTACCCGCCGCTACTCTGTTCGGGTTCTTTTCTTTCTTCAGCGTCGCTATGGACGCCGTCACTCATTCGCTCGACTCCTCGGTTTGCATTTTCCGTTCCTCCATTTATTAAACCGTCCCGATAATATTTTTCAACGTTATCTAATTAACGTGTTTAGTCGTAATTAGACCTCACATGATCCAGCCCAGACTGGTTCCAAACCTGTAGTAAACTTTACCCAGCGCTTCACCCAACGCCATAGATACCGTAGGATCTTTCTCCAGGTCGTTGGGCAACTCTGTTTCATCATCTATAGTTAGTTTAAAACCCCATGGACAGGTTCCACCTATCGCTCTGGTATACAGATTGATTAGACTACTACCCATACTATCGATCATTTCTCGACTAAGTTTAGCGCGGTACAACTTGTATAGATTATCGCGTTCTTCTTTGCTCATCTCCTTTAATTCGACGCTTTATTGTTTACCCAGGTAATGTTTCGCTTGGCCACTGGCGGCGACGCTAAATAATCTGACGTCATTTTTATCGTCCTTGCGATCCGCGGTGGTATCATCTCTCGCGCCCGTTAACATCTTAACTTCTTTCATCGTTTTATTTATCACGTTATAAAATGTTTTCTTTTCTCTAAAATATTTATAGGCAAAGTAACCATTTGCTAAAACCGCGCCTATAGTAGCAAACTCTTATATCATTTATAATTACTCATTAACTTACTAACGAGTAATTATGAATGACCTGACAGTGACCTGACAGTGACCTGACAGTGACCTGACAGTGACCTGACAGTGACCTGACAGTGACCTGACAGTGACCTGACAGTGACCTGACAGTGACCTGACAGTGACCTGACAGTGACCTGACAGTGACCTGACAGTGACCTGACAGTGACGTTTTATTTATCACGTTATAAAATGTTTTCTTTTCTCTAAAATATTTATAGGCAAAGTAACCATTTGCTAAAACCGCGCCTATAGTAGCAAACTCTTATATCATTTATAATTACTCATTAACTTACTAACGAGTAATTATGAATGACTTGACAGTGACCTGACAGTGACCTGACAGTGACCTGACAGTGACCTGACAGTGACCTGACAGTGACTTGATAGTAACCTGGTAGGTTAGGGAAGCCACCAAAAATAAATTAAGCGGCGGGCTGCAGCGCGCCGCGGCGGTCCAACAAAGCGCCGCGGTCGGATTAGTGGATGCGGCGCTCCCGCAGCCCGACGTCCCTCAGCTACCTCATTAATGATGTCCTTTGTTGCGCCTTCTATTGTGATGTTAATCGGTGACAACTATAGCCTACTTTGCGGCGCTCATGCGGCCGGCCGCGAATACGCCGCAAAGCCATTCCAAAAGCAATGTGGTCTCAATTGTGACATTTTTCTGTGCTGGGCAGGCCGCAAAATTCCTGCAGCCATTCCGTTGTAATAATACCCTAATGTGTTTCGTTTCCATGGCGGTACGATGGCGTTTTCATGCCAGAGAAAGCAAGTGAAGCCAACGACTGTAAACGAAAATAAAAATACACTCATGGGGAGGAAAGAAGAAAAAAACAAACATCTGGCATTACCGAAGTTTATTTGTTATATATCTTGGAGGAGATAAAGAAAAACTATCGGGCACTATTTTACGGAAGTTAACTTTGTATGCGTTTTTTTTTCTTTTTTTCTGAAGTTTATTTTCTCTGGAAAATGTATTTTTCAGGCGGCTATTGTATTTCACTCCGGAGAACAAAAAACATAATGGAATTAATTACGGAAGTTTATTTCTCTCTGGAAAATGTCTTTTTCATGCGGCAATTTTATTCCACACCGGAGAGAAAAATAAAGGGGAATTATTAACGGAAGTTTATTTTTTTTCGGAAATATCTTTTACAGGCGGCTATTTTATTTCTTAGTGGAGAAAAACAAACATCAGGGAAAAATAACATGTAGATTTAACAACTGTTTAACTCTGCCAAGAAAATATCAAGCCGACTGTCTGTACTATGTTCAATAAAGATTAAAGAGATAGTCATTTCGTTTAAGTTACCACATATTTTATTTTCCTCAGCACTACTAAAATTTAAACTTACAACTGAGAACCCCGAAATGAATAAAGTACTTAAAGTAATAAGTAAATACTAAACGCTCAAATCAAAGTATTTACAACTTACAACTATAAATATGTAACCCCGACCAGACATTAAATTAATAAAATACATTAAGTACAACATATGAAAAAATAGTAAATAAATGCCAAAATTATAATAATAAATACTAAAAGCTCAAAATAAAGTATTTACAACTTAAAACTATATATATGTAACCCTGACCATGCATGAAATTAATAAATTATAGAAAGTACAACGTATGATAAAATGGTAAAGACTAAATGACAAAACAACCTGTTACTATTAAACTCCCAATTTCGCTGCTACTTTTCGGCATTTCCCATTTATTGCATCGTGCATATTTTTTTCCCCGACTCTGACGATAGTACCCCTGGAAATTCAATTGATACCTGGCACATGATCGCTTGAAACTTCGGATTTAATTTAAGTGCCCCCTTATTAACTACCCCACCCTTACAAACTACAGGCCCCCCATGATAATTATACCCTGCCAGCTCTTCAACAGAAAACAACAAGGACGTCATTTTTAATATAAATTCTTTCGCCGTAGACACCCTCTCAAAAATTCCATCATAGTCTTTACGTCCCATGATATGCACCGCCACTTCTGGTTCCCCGATCATTACCTCCCCTCCATCTAGTTCTAGATACTTCGGTGAATATTTGGCATGTTTCAAGCCTAAGTGTTCCTTGATCTTGGCAACGTCTCGTGAAAGTTCTTTAAGTTCCGCCAAGATCCAGGAGAAGGTTGCCGAGGTGTTGCCACCAGGGGCTGCCGCGGGCATCACTGGTGGCTCGGGGGTGAGGAACTCTAAAGAGGGCACCTCAGGGGCTGCTACGTGCTCCACTGGTGGCTCGGGGGTGGGCAACTCCTGGGCGGGCACATCACGGGCTGCGTCCGGCTGCACTGGTGGCTCGGGGGTTGGGAACTCCGGGACGGGCACCTCATGGGCCCCGACGGGATCCACTGGTGACTCAGGGGTGGGCAACGATCCTAAACCATACCGTGAGCGTTTCATTTTCACCGATCGTGCTCGGGTTATTCGTTAGGACGACTGATTGTGTGATTCTTTTTATACCACAGGGTTTATTGTCATACTTGTTTATTATGTTTACGATAAAATATTTTTTCTTTTCACCAATATTATTCTGCTGATCACCAAGAACGTAACCCATATGTAGTCGGCGGCGAATCCGACCACTACTCAATTGATTAAATACCCATCCCACGATAGACCCGATGATGCCCGGTAGCGCCGCTATCGCTTTTGAACCCAAACTCTTTAGCGCCCCGGCTAGTCTGTCCAACCATTTTTTCAATGGGGCCAGGTTTTGGTTTAGGTGTTTGTGTTGGAGCGGCAGCGCCCCTTACCCCGGCGATGATGGAGGCGACGGTCGTACTAATGGCTAAACCTATGGCCGATAAAATACTAACGATTGTGACTCCCTGCTCCTTAAATATTTCTCTAATTTTTCCACCGAGCGTTAAATCGTGATCGTCTAAGATTCTAGTTACGGATTCTTTAATGTCGGTGAATTGGTTACGTCGTTTCGATTCCTTTTCTCCCAGGGTATCATCGCTGTTTTTTATTGCGCTTTCGCGGGCTTTTATTTTGTTTACTATAAGATCAACTTTTTCTCGTAGCCTATCTCTGGTTTCTTTGGGTGTGTCTGGGTCTCTGATTTCCTGTAGTCTTCTATCGCGTTCTCGTTCTACTTCGCTTTTTCTAGCTTGTTATACGAGTTCTTTCATTTTTTAACTTTTCGGCATTTTTAATGTAAGCGTTGAGTTTGCGTATGGAGATGCCCATTTCTTCCGAGTTGACCCGCCAGTTCAGCGTGGGTTGGTGGGTCTGTGTGCGCGCTGGTGTAGGTTGTTTCTTCCTGATTATGGGGATCGACATCAACGAGATTGTTCTGGCCTGAGAAATCATCTCCTATCCTGGCTTCCCTCAGGTGATCTATCATTGCCTCATATTCATCCATTTCCTGATAAATTGACGTATTGACTTCATCTACAGAAATCGTCAATTGATCCAACGATTTCTGTCATTTCCTCAGGCGACGCATTTTCACCCTTAATAGCTAAATCTCGCATGTTGTTTAATGCTTCAGTTACTTCGGGCAATAACTTTTGTCCGGTTACCACCTCGTAGATGCCTAAATGTCTTTGAGTGGCAACGTTTATTTTTGATTTAAATGAACCGGGTGCATGTATTTTTACATTTCGTGTGCCTTTTTCTCTAAACGAAAGTTGAATATTACCTTCTTTTAAATAAAGATTACCCGCAATTTCTACAAAATCGTTAGATTTAAAATAGGTTGGTCTCTCAGCACCGAATGTATCGTAAAATTTATTTATCAATCTATTGCGTTTATCGACTATATCTTCCTCCCTCGCTAAATGGCTTTGAAATTCTGAGGTACCCTCCTGACCTTGGCTGACGGCAGCCTGCCCACCGGCTTCTCGACTTGGTAAACTAAAATCGTCGCGGTTGGTGGTCTCATCGATCGCTCGATGCGTTAGTTGCGGCCTACCTCCACCCACGGGCATATCATCAGTATCTTGCTATGATGGTGTGGTGGTGTTGGGTTGGTTGGCGTCCCCTTGTACATCCAAGTTACTATTTGCTTATGAGTTTTGAAACGATGTTTCCTCTTGATCATCTTGATTGTATTGAGCTTGCGCTTGTCTAACTGAGAGGGGGTCCATTTCAATAGCTTCTCCCGCCATTTTATTAATATCGTTTAAACAAAAATTATACATCGCGATACTCATCACCGTAGTACCGATGGCGATCCAAACTAATTCTCTGTTATTTTGATCGTCGCTCGGGGTATAAAACTCGCTAAATTGGGGTTCATTTCCATCCTCTAGGCCTTCCGGTAAGGCAAAGGGTAATCCGGTCGCTTTATAATACTCATACATTGCCTCGTTGACGTCATGAAACGTTTGTTTGGATCGAGCCTCTTTTCTAAGTCGCGAGTTAATGAGATCTGTGTATTTAACGTGTTCTTTCGACCACTCATCTCGCGCTTTCGTAAAATCCTCCAGGGCTCGATCGTGCCTTGTGGGGTCCGCCTGTACAGCCTCCGAGTTGTTATTGTTTAGTTTAGAAAACAAAAAATTACTTCCGGTAAAGGCGAGCGCGTTTACCACAGCCCCACTGATCATCATGGCTATACTAACCATGTGTAATGGAAGTGCATGAGTTGTTATTGTCATGTGTTGTCGCACGTGATACGTGAACGACGTAGTTGGTCAGGCGACCTGGTTGCACCAATGGCAGGGTGCAAGGTGGCAGTTCGAACCACTAAAGGCCAGGTGCAATTTAATTGTGCGCAATTTATAGTTTAGTTGGGCTGTTTTGAGCATAATCTTTAAGAAGTTTTTTAAGTTTATGTAAGATGTTCTGCGCTGAGTATAGAGTCTAGAGTCTAAAGGATTTGTTCCATTATTGTTTGTATGAGTAAAAGTTAAGTTCACAGTGCAAGTTTGGAAGCGAGACGTAAGTGTTTGTCTTCTCTGTGAATTGAGACGGCATTTGTTGCATTTTTGAAGTGGTGCAAGGGTTCGCCCCTATCACTCGTTGCTAGAATTAAGGCTGCGTTGTTAGGCTTTGCGCGTGCAGGGGATCGTCGTGTTTTAACACAAGACGATCAGCCGGATACGATACTGCGGTGTAGTTGACAGGGTTAAGTTGAACTACGACCCGAAGGTTGCCGTCGCTGTGTGCGAGGTACACAACTACGGGATTTGTGTGAAGGCTGCATTGGCAGAGCGAGTTGTGTGGTTGTACCAGGACCGAGCTGTGTGCTCAAGGCCCAGGGGGCTGGTATATAACTGTTGCATATTGTTCTGAGTGCGGGTTGCCGTTCACATAATATTGATTTAGCAGTAATTATTGTGAGTAACTTAAGTCTCGTTTCAAACTGCTGATAGGCTACATTGTTTTACCCAACTTCTTGAGTTGAAGGTGATTGAATAAATAAAATGAGGTCAAGGTCACATAAATTTGTGTCCGATCTGTGTGATTATTTTTAGGGATTGCTGTGTATTCTGACAGAGAGGTTTACAATTAATTATAATCGGCGGTATACTTCCTCCGAAACGAATGTCGTCCCTCAGCCTTTAGTCCGCTTAGTGACTTTAACTTGAGGAAGAAGGAGACAAGGATCAAGTTAATAATAATAGACAAGATAACTGTTTATGCCCGCCACACATGTATAAATAACTACATTTTATTTTTTAATTAATAATAAAAACGGATTGGAAAAATGGAAAATAAAAATTAGATATTTGGCTTAAAGAGGTAGCTTCTATAATAAAATGGATAAAATATTTTCTAACCATACTATAAATATGCGACCGAGTAAGGGGGTCATTACCTAAATTAAAAGAATTTGTGAGTGGTTAAGAGCAGGTAAAAAGTTAGATTATTATAAAGCCATTAGAGAGTATTTTTCGAGACGAAAAGACCAAGAAAAACTTAAAACGAAATTAATAAAAGAGATTGATAGAAATAAAAGAAAGAAAGGGCCAAGCTAAATAAACAAAAAATACAAAATGACAGGATAAAGTACAAAGGTTATTATTATTGGCCTAAGACTTAGAAAATTTATTAGCGCTACCCGACAAGACCAAGTTTACAAAAGTAGACTATCTAGAATCGGTTTATAAAAATAAACGTTTAGAACTGGTACTATCCAAAAACAACCGAGAAAATATTAGCATTTACTTAAAAGTAACGATTCCAGAACGACTACTGTTTAGTAAAGATCCTAAAGAATCGTTCGATCAAGCCCGTGGCTTGCTCTTAAACCGATTGGGACATTTTTTATCTAACGATAGTTTTAAATCTCAATATCAATCGAGTATAAAAGTAGTTAACCACGAGCGCAACCTCTGAGTATTGCGAAGATGAATCGAGATCGCTATTAGACTTTATTAGCGAGTTTGAGCAAATGGGCACCGGGTGGTCCGTCCACAGAGTAGTATATATACAATTGTCGCTGAATAAATATAAACCCGCGAGTGGTGGTTCGTATATAGATCTTCCACAATGGATAAAATTTAAAAAAAGGCCTGCGTTAATGTTAAATACAGCGATAATGATTGTCTGCGATGGACCTTGAGAGCGGCTCTATTCGTGCGGGCAGTCCATGCGGAGAAAACGTTGTCTTATCCCGTAGAAGACGGTTTAAATTTTGATGGAGTGTCGTCGCCTACGCCGATTAGTTTTATAAACAAAGTTGAACGTCAAAATAGTCTGGCTATCAACGTGTCGACGTTTGAAACTGAAATTTATCCCCTGTATGTTTCAAAACAACCCAAAGCGATGAAACGAATAAATCTACTCTTGTTTTTCAACAATGAAGAAAACCATTAAGTTTGGGTAAAGAGCGTTCAAAGGTTACTATGCGCGCAAGTTAGTTTTTAACACAAAAAAAACCAAAACATTTTTGCGAGCTATGTTTTCAGCACTTTTCAAAGCAATCGATTTTAAACGATCATCTTGAATATTGTGAGGGAACCGATCAAACACCAGTTTGAACGGCGCTGCCGAGCCCGGACGATGTCTTAGAATTTAAAAACGGTCATAAAAAATCATCGGTATCGTTTGTAATTTATGCCGACTTTGACTTCGTGGCATAGCCATCATTGATTAGTTTATTTCGCACATTCCTGTTTTTGTTTTTTTGTTTTTTTTTACCATTTCCAGTTCTTGTTTGTGCTGTTGGGCGCGGTCTTGACACTCGGGTGGGTTTGTTGTACCCTACCCTTGGCTTGACTGTCATGTGAATGGAACCAATCATATGCTGTTATTGTCGGGGTGGGGTGTGGTAGATTTGCAGGGGTGTCGTGATTGCGCTCAACAGTACCTTCATTGCAGTGTTTAGCTCTTTCTTTTTTCAATGTGTGCTATCCCTTATACATTGCCATTTTTTCCTATTTTTTAAATTGTTAGGGCCTATAGTGTTTATCTTTCTATTTTCTTTCTAGTGTAATTTTTATGCTTATTTTTTACAAAATTTTTTGTTTGTACTTATTCTTATCTGTAAAAATAGTCTTAATTCCGGCGGCCTCTGGCTGCGATGACATTTTTAAAATAAAAAAACCATTTCAATTCAATTCGATTCAACAAGTTGGTAAAAGCCACCCCCAAAGAAGAGTTCAAATTCACAAGAGCAGAAACGGAAGCAAAACGCACGCTGTGTTTACAAAAGGGTGTATATCCGTACGAGTATATGGACTCTTTTGAGCGATTTAAAGAAGATAAATTAACGCCGAAAGCAAGTTTTACTCATGATTAACCGACTCAGACATCAGCGGCGAAGCATACGAAAGAGCACAAAAAGTATGGGAATCGTCTTGGTGTAAAACCATGGGAGACTACCACGATCTATATCTAAAAAAGGACGTAAGTTTATTGGCGGATGTGTTTCAATATTTTACAAAACAATGTCTTAAAAACTACGAACTAGATCCAGCTCATAGCTATACCTCACCCGGATTCTTTTGGGACGCGTTACTCAAAAAGACCGATATAAAACTCGAACCACTAACCGATATCGACAAACATTTGTTTTTTGAGCGAGCAAAGCGAGGAGGTATGTCGTCCGTGGGTGAATTGAGATTCACCGAGGACAACAATAAATACCTCGTTGATTACGATCCGAGCAAGCCGTCTACGTATATTGCGTATTAGTCACAAATAATTTATACGGTTGGGCAATGAGTAAGCATTTACCAACCGGTAATTTTAAATGTCATAAGCATCCTGAAAAAGTGACCGCGAGTGAGATCATGATGATAGAGAAGACGACGACATCAGTGCCTTCTTTGAAATAGATCTAGATTACCCGCCAGAACTACATAGACCTCATAATGGTTACGCGATGGCTCCCGAAAACTATCTGGTTCAAAAAGAACAATTATCGGATTACCAAAAAGATTTGCTGGTCGATAAACCATTGGGTAAAACTCAAAAACTCGTAGCTCATTTTAATCCTAGAAAAAACTACGTGGTGCATTATAGAAATTAGCAATTCTATCTCAAACATGGTATGAAACTAACCAAGATTCATAAAATATTGTCGCTTAATCAATCACCTTGGATGAAAGAGTACATAGATTTTAGTACCAATTTGAGAACAAAAGCAACTACTGATTTTGAAAAAGACCTATACAAGCTGGCAAATAACTCTGTTTGGTAAGACAATGGAAGACAAACGAAAAAGAGTAAACGTAGAAATTCTCAAAGGGTCAGAGACCAAACAACGATTAATATTAATCGCCAAACCTCAAATTAGCCCAGCTGGTCCATTTCCAAATGATTTGATCGCCATTCTCGACTCGGCTGTTGCTGCAAAATTCTTCATATCGCTTGATTTGGCAAGTGGATACCATCAAGTCAGAGTGCGAAAGGAAGATCGAGAGAAAACAGCTTTTATAACTCCTATGGGTTTGTACGAGTATGTAGCATGCCATTTGGTCTTTGTGGAGCCCCAGCCACATTCCAACGTTTAATGCAAAGGTGTGTTGGTGACCTGACTTACCAGATGTTGTTTGTTTACTTAGATGATACTTGTATTTATTCTCGAACTTTTGATGACCACCTTTTTGATGGTCACTTGATTGCTGACCATCCTATAGAAGTCATAGCCTGGAAAATGTGCTAGTGATTACAGATGATTACCAACTAAAGATCAGACAGCGAAAACAACAGCATCGGTTTTGGTTAAAGAATGGTTCTTAAAGTATGGTGCACCCGTTAGACTTCATTCAGATCGGGGCGACAATTCGAGTCTGACTTAATTTCTCATCTTTGTAGCTTGTACAAGATCACAAAGTCTAGAACAACAAGTTATCACCCTCAGGGGAATGCTCAATGTGAAAGGTTCAATGGAACGATGCATGACCTTTTAAGTACACTTTCAGTCAAACAGAAGAGTTGTTGGTCTAAATTTCTCCCTATTGTAATCTACGCATACAATTGTACACCACATTCAGCGACAGGGTTTTCTCCTTTTTATCTGATGTTCGGTAGGGAACCGTGTTTGCCAGTTGATGCTCTTTTTCATAGAGAGGAGAAGCCTTAAAACAGGATTGGGTACTGATGTAGTAGCCCTTACAGTATTTCCTTTAGTTTCATTAAATTCGTCCAAGCAGCATTCACGAAGACTTTTCGTTACGCAACGCCAGGTGCGTTAGTACACCGCACCCTTGTCAGTGCATCCATATAAAAGGTAGCTGCACATGCAATCGCCCTTCTCATTTTATCGTGGCTTACCTGTTGCACGTATTGGATCCGGCGGCCAGCACCAGAGTGTGTATGTACAGAGGATTATTAAGTTGGTTTACGTTTCCAGATTAGAATTCCGTTTTTAGTTATTTCGTTCCTAAGTCTTATTGCTGGGGTGCGCCGATTGGCAGTAGTACACAGCTAAGAGGTACGCCTCAGCGGTAAGTTCTCTTAATACTTAAAGCTTTCATAAAACTGTTTATACTTTCATATTTCAAGCACGAGTGTTGCTCTTTAATCTTGATTACCCAAAGATAGGTGAAACAACCATTGTTCCTTTTATTACTTTAACTGGAGCGGCAAAGAACACGCTACCAAATTGGTGATTCAGACGTTTAGTAAATTTTTGGAAATTTTAATTTCATTCAGTGAATACACAAATGCCAGTAAAAGTACGACAGTTATTAGTGGCCGATTCTAGAGCTTTCTCGTTTGATCAATACCTTCGACCAGATCGTTCATTAAACCTTGATTTTGTTATTATTCGAGGGGCCACTATAGAAAACCTTCTGATACCTACACTAGCCAAGTTAAGTAGTTATAGTACCTCTGATTTCACTATTATTAAATTAGCTGCCGGGATTAACGACCTAACGAACTTTGTAAGTGCATCCCATTCCCGCGCTAAAGTTTTAAAAAAGTCTGATATTTCTTTGGACCGGTTATTTGCCAAGTTTAATTGTTTCAAGCAACAGGTTTTAGCTTACAGACCAACAACGGCAATTTCAATTGTAACTATTCCTCCTGCTTCCTTTGCTAAGTTCCAAGCCACTAAGCATTTATCTTCTCCAATCTTAACAGAAAGCGAACTCAAGTACAACCAAAACCAGCTTGACTCTTTTTTAGACCAGGCGAACGCACGCATCCGATCATTAAACAGCGAATTGCAATTAGGAATTGGCACGTGTACACTTTCATGGCACACTTCCATTAGAAAGCCAAGCAAGCGTAAAAATAGGTCTAGCCATTACACCACATTACGCAACGATTTTTCCCAATTGTATGACGGTCTGCATGCCAAATCACCTCTAAAGAGAAAGTGGTTCAGTGAGCTAGTGAAGTCGTTTCAAAGAGACACACAAGCTTTACAATCACAGTTAGCTTAAACGCAACTACATAGATTTTATTGTGTCACCTAATCAGTAGTTTGTAAAGTTTCAATTCCAGTGCGACTCCACTTTTCTATTTTGTGATACAATCATCAAGCATGGATGAGGGTGAAAACATACCCTCACCTCCACAATTTGCAGTTAGTTTAAAGCTGCCTCCATTCTGGCCGAATGATCCGCGAATATGGTTCGCGCAAGTTGAAGCGCAGTTTATGACGCGCAGCATAAAGCAGCAGGATACTAAGTATGCATTTGTAGTATCTGCTTTGCAACCTGAAAATGCCGTGGAAGTACGCGACCTAATTTTGGAATGTCCAGGCGAACACCCTTATGATACACTAAAGGAGGAGTTAATAAAGCGCACATCAGCTTCAACGCAAAAGCGTTTGCATCAGCTGTTAATAGCAGAGGAATTAGGCGACCGAAAACCCACTCAACTTCTAAGGCGCATGCGTCAATTACTGGGCGACCACAAACTCGAGGAAAGTATTTTGAAGCAACTGTTCTTGCAACGATTGCCAACCAATACGCAGCTAATCCTTGCGCCTACCAATGAAACAGTATCCATCGATCAGCTAGCAATCATTGCAGACAGAGTTCTTGAGGTAACACCAGCGCCTGAGCAGCATATTGCGGCCACCTCAGTCCAAACACCAGTAAACCAACCACACTCCGAAACTACTGAGTTGCGGGAAATGATAGAACAATTGACTAAGAAAGTTGATGCGCTGTCAAGCAAAATGCGCAAGCAACCTAACAGTAGTAGGTCTAGCAGCCATGGTAGGAAAAGGCGCGACGGCGATACACGTCGCACGCGATCCCCATCACCCAATGACCACCAAGGTGATCATTGCTGGTACCATTGGCGGTACGGAGACAGAGCCCACAAATGTCACCCACCCTGCACTTACGTCAAATGCAAACAGGAAAACGACAACGCCAGCAATTAAGTACGGCACCATTGTCTGGCAAACATAGACCAAGCCGTCGAGTTAATGTCAAAGATAAAGCTACAGGCATTACCTTTTTAATCGATACAGGGGCAGACTTAAGCGTCTTTCCCGTTACGGCCAAAGATAAAAAAGTCCAATCTCAGTGCACTTTGCAAGCGGCAAACAATACACCAATTAAAACTTATGGCGAAAAATCATTCACGCTTAATCTTGGTCTCAGACGTACGTTTAGATGGATTTTTACTCTAGCTGACGTAAGTCAACCAATTATTGGTGCGGACTTTCTTAACCAATTTTCTTTATTGGTTGACATTAAAAACTGTAGGCTAGTTGACTCAACAACCTCACTTTCAATTCCTGGGTTTTATTCGTCAACGCCCACACCAACTCCATCGTTCAGTATCGATACCAGTATGTCCGAATTCCATGCATTACTTGGTCAATATCCAAACCTTTTGAAACCGCAATACAATTCTACTGCCACCAAACACGATGTCACCCATCATATTTGTACCAATGGACCACCAGTCAATTCTCGACCACGGCGCTTAGCAGCAGATCGTTTAAAAACAGCTAAGCAGGAATTTGATCATATGCTTCAACTAGGAATTATCAGAACATCGCAGAGCAGTTGGGCAACGCCATTACACATGGTTTCAAAAAAATCCGGAGATTGGCGTCCCTGCGGCGACTACCGGGCATTAAATAAAATCACCATTCCGGATCGTTATCCAATTCCTCACATCCATGATTTTACGGCAACTTTGAATGGAAAGACAATATTTTCCAAAATTGACCTAGTTAGAGCATATCATCAAATTCCCATAGAGCCAAGCGACATTCACAAGACAGCTATCATAACCCCATTTGGCTTGTTTGAATTTGTAAAGATGCCGTTTGGTTTGAGAAATGCGGCGCAAACATTCCAGCGCTTTATTGACCAAGTCCTGCGTGGATTACCATTTGTTTACTCGTACATTGATGACTTATTGATAGCCAGTAGTTCCCCCGAAGAACATTATTACCATCTGAAACAACTTTTTCAGCGGTTAGATGAATATGGTATAGTCATAAACGCAAACAAGTGTGTGTTTGGTGCCAAAAGTGTAGACTTTTTGGGCCATGATGTTCGTGCAGATAACATCGCTCCATTGCCAGAAAAGGTTACAGCCATAACAGACTTTCCTGTTCCAAACTCTCTTCGTCAACTCAGACGATACTTAGGGTTGGTAAATTTCTATCGAAGATTCGTCCCGTCGTGTGCTCATATCATTCAGCCACTCACGGACATTCTAAAGCGTAAAAAGAAAAACACCCAAAAAGTCACCAATCAGCCTGGGGGAAACTGAACTTGCAGCCTTTAACGAAAGTAAGGCAGCATTAGCACAAGCTACATTACTGACTCACCTACGCCCGGGTGCTCCGTTAAGTTTGACGACGGATGCATCCAACGTAGCAGTGGGTGCAGTTCTACATCAGTTGGTCGATACTACATGGCAACCTCTAGGGTTCTTTTCAAAGAGACTGAAACCCGCCGAGAGCAGGTATAGCGTTTTTGGCAAAGAATTGTTGGCAGTTTATCTAAGCGTACGACATTTTCAGCACATGCTGGAAGGTCAAATTTTTTCAGTGTACACCGATCACAAACCGCTCACTCATGCATTTAGTACAAATTCTAGTAAGTACTCACCACGTGAAACACGACATCTTGACTACATATCCCAATTCACGACTGACTTGCGTCATGTAAAGGGCAAAGAAAATGTAGTCGCAGATACACTTTCACGTAATATTGCGGTTGATGCATTTAATGTTGTACCTTTCCAAATTATTGATCTCCGCGAAATAGCTGCTGAACAAGAGAATGATGAGTTACAAAAGCTCCAAGAATCGTCTTCCCTTAAATTTGTCAACATGCCCCTACATACGTCAGACAAAATGATAACTTGTGACACTTCAACCGGCGTACACAGACCATATGTACCGCAGAAGTTTAGAAAAGCAGTATTCATTTCATTGCATTCTTTGTCACACCCAGGCATACGTGCTTCGCAGCGTTTACTCACAAGTAGATTTGTTTGGCCCTATATCAATCGGGATGTAAAAAATTGGACTAAAACATGTTTGGCTTGTCAAAAGGCTAAAATTCATCATCATGTCAAAGCGCCTTTGGAAACTTTTGCTAAACCAGATTCGCGTTTTAGCCAAATACACATTGACCTCGTTGGCCCTTTACCTCAGTCTGAAGGTTGCGCCTATATGCTTACTATCATTGACAGATTTTCACGTTGGCCAGAAGCAATCCCAATCCCCAACATTACAACGGAGACAGTAGCAAAAGCCTTAGTAGATGGATTTCATCATTCGGTGTTCCAGCCTTCATAACCACAGACAGAGGTTCACAGTTCGAGTCAAATTTATTTACCAGACTCTCACAACTTTTAGGTGCTAAGCGCATACGAACCACTGCATACCACCCCATAGCTAACGGTTTGGTAGAAAGATTCCACCGACAATTAAAAGCTTCCATCAAGGCCTTAGATGACCCGAATCACTGGGTTGATAATTTGCCATTAATCTTGTTAGGCATCCGTGCTAAACACAAAGTGGATCTGCAATGCAGCTCAGCAGAAATGGTTTTTGGTACCACCCTACGTCTCCCCGCTGACTTAATCACTACATCAGTAGATCACAAGCTACCAGACCCTAGTGACTTTGTCGATAAGTTAAAACTTAAAATGAACAAGCTTCAACCAGCGATTACAAGACCATCCATAACAAAAAGTAATTTACCAAAAGACCTCCAGAAATGCACACATGTTTGGGTTAGAGTAGACTCGGTACGGAAACCACTACAACCCCCTTACAAAGGCCCCTTCAAAGTCATTACACACAAAAATAAATATTTTGTTCTTAACGTTAATGGCAAACACGATACAGTGAGCATCGACAGATTAAAAGTAGCCTACCTAGATGAGGATTTCCTTGATAACAGACCACACCCTGAACCAAGTAGCAGGAAAGTCAAACATCACGCACTTATTCCCAAAACAACCGTGGCGGACAAAACAGTTGTCCGTACAACTCGTTCCGGTAGGAAAGTTCATTGGCCTAAAGGACTTGTAGACGAGATGTAACGATAATTAATGTAAATACAGTTCATAATTATTATTTTGTTTTCCTGCCTCCAGCAGAATAGGGGAGGCTGATGTAGTAGCCCTTACAGTATTTCCTTTAGTTTCATTAAATTCGTCCAAGCAGCATTCATGAATACTTTTCGTTACGCAACGCCAGGTGCGTTAGTACACCACACCCTTGTCAGTGCATCCATATAAAAGGTAGCTGCACATGCAATCGCCCTTCTCATTTTATCGTGGCTTACCTGTTGCACGTATTGGATCCGGCGGCCAGCACCAGAGTGTGTATGTACAGAGGATTATTAAGTTGGTTTACGTTTCCAGATTAGAATTCCGTTATTAGTTATTTCGTTCCTAAGTCTTATTGCTGGGGTGCGCCGATTGGCAGTAGTACACAGCTAAGAGGTACGCCTCAGCGGTAAGTTCTCTTAATACTTAAAGCTTTCATAAAACTGTTTATACTTTCATATTTCAAGCACGAGTGTTGCTCTTTAATCTTGATTACCCAAAGATAGGTGAAACAACCATTGTTCCTTTTATTACTTTAACTGGAGCGGCAAAGAACACGCTACCAAACTCTTACATCAACGGAGATTGCAAGAAGCCTATCACCTTGCAAGATCTAAAAATGACCAACAGCGAAGTAAGAATAAGGCAATTTTTTAATCGTGAAGCTAATCCCAACGTTTTTCAGGTCGGAGATCATGTGTATTTACGTAACCATCCTAGGGGTAGGAATAAGATTCATGACGTTTTTCTTCCTGACAAGTATGTAATTGTTGGTCGACCAGATCTCAATAATTATGTTTACATTGTTGAATTAACGGATGGAGGTGGTAACAGAAAGACTGTTAATTCTGTTGAACTAAAGCTTATCCAAGCATGTCTTTTAAATGGTAAGCCACCTACTGATTTTGTTTCCCAGGATGGCCCACCAAAGTCAGTCCAATCTCCTTCACTTAATTCTAGCTCAAGTTCAGAGTCTGATTTTGATATTGGAGTGGTGGTGCCCAATATGGAATCATCGAGTCCAGAGAAAGAGAAGTTGCCGTCGGTAAGAAGATCACAGCGATCAACGAAAGGAAAACATAGAAACCCTTTCCGTGAACCTCGATCAGTTTTGTCACAACAAGTGGGTGTTTTGCCCTGTGTAGGTGACAATGTATTTTTAACTATTATTGCACTTATTGTGGTGATGTTAGTAATTTCTGTCTTCACGACGCATGTTATTCTGGAGCTCAGAATCGTGTGCACTTTGCTGGTTCTAGTGATTTTCACTAACATCTATCCTTTTCAGTGTACAGACATGTTTCGCATTTTATATAGGAGAGTAAAAGCCAGAGTAAGTTTCTTTGTGCAGCTGGCCAAAGACTTTTTAGATGGCTGATTTTCATTCTCACTTTTGTCGTAAATAGTGTTATTCATCTAGTGTAATTCCTGGTAACTTGAGATGAGTAAATAATTTATTTAAGGTAGTAAATCTATGGTAGATCACAAGGTGATCATCTCTTTTCTGGTACTGTGCCGGAGTGTGAACATTCTACCATTCTTTCTCTGCCTGTAACTGGATTACCCTGTAGTTCCAGCTTAGTAAACGTCTGGATGATGTATTCAGGAGTTGAATTGTTTGGCATCATTGTTGATGGCTCATTTTAGAGTATTTCTCGTTTTCTTGTCCTTCAAGGAATGAGCCTAATACCAAATTGTCATTTAGGAGAATGTATGGACGTTTTGTCTTCGGGTGATAGTGACTTGCCAGACCCGGAGATTAGCTGCCAGGCACTAGTGAGTGGATGTACAGGCACTAGTGGGTGGATGTACTATGTAATTTTTCCTCTTTTTCATACATGAAAAAAAATAATTGGGGGTGAATGTGACCTACCAGACTGCGAGCTGCACTGCCAGGCACTTGTTGCGCAAGTTTTATAAAAAAAAAAATTAGTCAAGTCGAATATTTGAATACTTGAATAGCGCCCTCTCGAGTTTGTTGCTATTTTGCATGGTGTGGGTCATAAAGTTTGCAATTTTGTTTCACAATAGTCGTATGCAAATTCCAACCAAATTCCTTGCATTCCAGTGGTTCCGGTTGCTGAAGTGCTATGCTTTAGCCAGTCACTTGCAGAGTCGGTGTTACAAGACACACCTTATGAGCATCTTGCTCGAGACAAAATTTTCTTGTAAATTTTACGTTGCACCCAGCGTTAGCAGTTATTATCCACTGCTGTCAAGTTATATAGCTTTTAGTAAAGAGAGGCATGAGTTGCTGAAGCTACAGTATTCGGTGAGTATTCTTCAGTATATTTATTATTTTATCAAAATTGGCAACCGTCATTTTGTACAATGAAATCTGCAGAGGTTGACGCCCTTTTTCACGTATAGTTTGTTTTGAGAATAGTCGTAAGTTAATAACAATTTCTGCATTTTATAAATGTGCAAACTTCCTAAAATGTGCTTGACTTTTATAAAGGTCTTTCACGATTTTAGAATGACTATTCTTATTGCTTTATGGTCGGCCATCAGATAATTTAGTCAACCATTTCTTGCATGCTGACCATAGCCAGATACTTTTTTAACCTTCGCAGCATACCCCACAAGCCTGTAGACTCCCATTGGCCAGACCCTAACCACTGCAGAGTAAGGAGTGTTGAAAGACAGCAGCCACCTGTCTCAGTGCAGTAATTGATTGACCCCTGTGTCAAGAATTCCCTTGGCACAGGGCGGTATGCAATTTGTGAAAACAGCTTGTGCGGCACGTGGATCTTAAATAACACAAGTCTAAGTCTTGACTGGCACTCCAATTCACCCCCACAGTGATTTATAAGGGCTTTGGGTGGGTTATTGACCTTAAAGACAGAGTGGACGAAATTTTAACCTCCTGGATCCAGCGAAGTTGTATTAATGTGGTTGCTGCAAGGGTTGTCAACTTAGTGTGAGAATCCTCTAATAAGTGGGTATTAAGTCATATTTCTTGCCTTTTTCCATTGCTATTCAGATAAGTATTCGTATTATAGACTTACACATGAAGTCGTTTTATTTACAGACTCTGTGTAGCTCCAAGTAGCCAGCATGTACAATCTCATCTAGCAGTCCGTACTTAGAGCAAGGCCATTTATTAAGGTATGTGTGAGTCACAGAATAAGCCTCGTTTACAAAGATACAGTAGTAATTTCATGTGTAAACAAAGAATTGTATAATAATGAATTGAATGTGTATATAATTGTCTAAAGTCAGAAAAATGAACTATTTATTTAATCTATTTATACAGAGACATTTCTAATGTTAAGTTATATTTCTTATATTATAACAGGTCATTTCAATCATGCGTTGTAATGACTGTTGGTTTGTTTTTAGTAATGGTGATTGACAGCGAATACAATAAATTAATCGTTTCAATATCAAGAATTTGTTTTGTCTACGAACTGTAACGTTGTCTCAGGCATTCCTGCAATTAGCCTTCCATCTTGGTTACACATAGTCTACCGATCAAGTTAACGTTAGACAAACCCATCTACGTAGGAGCTAGTATTTTAGAACTATCAAAAGTATGTATGTTTGAATTTTACCACGAATTTATGAAAGCAAAGTACTGTCACATCCCCGGTTTTTTCCCAACCCCGGCAGACATAACTTTCGGTAGTTGTTGCTAGCAACACACAGAAACGACTGCAAAAACAATTTCTCTTTATATTTACAATTTATACAACTTGGATGCCAAATCCTGGCGAAGGTTGCTTACAGAGTGGCCAGCTTTCATGAGTTGTGCCTGGCTATGACATTTAGAGCTGTAGACCCGTTCTACGGTCCAGCGTTTGAAGGAGGTTGGGTATTCCCGGTCTAACGGTGGTAGCCCCTCCGATCTGTATCCAGCCCCGCCTTAGATAGACCCCTTTACTGTTGTCCCTCAGTGCACCTCAGCGGGAGTACATGTATGTATTTTCCCTCACGGAAAAAACGAGGATGCTCTGACGATCCTGGTTTTATTCGTAAACGTTGGTAAAGTACCCGGCACGTTGCTTGAGGTTTTCAGGTGTGTCACTTTACAGCACTCAATTGCTTACAACACTTGCAAACTCTGTCTGAAAATCGGGTAGAGTTCTCAATAACTCCAGAAAATGACTTAGAAGTCATGTCGAGTTCTCAATAACTCAATAACATCGAGGCTAACATAAGTGTTCTCTCCTCGGGAATCTCGGACGATCGAGTGACACCCAGAAAAATGCTTGGACAAATCCACCACAACAACCCCGGGAAAATTACCCCTCGTGACTTTCCCAAAGTTCCCATATATCTCAATCACAAAAGAACCATTCGACGATTCAAACTTGACCAATCAGAGTCTCTTAAATATATACAAAACTTGGGGCACATAACCATAACAAAACTTTCACATTAACATATATGTCGTGTCATTCTGCGCTGCCTTGGCCACAATCTTTTAAATTCTTGTTACTAGTTAATATTCACATACACCGGGGGAAGTGTGTAAATTTGCGTTCCTTACGCCATATCATTCTAAATTATTGTTACTCGTAATCATTTACATGAACAGAAAAGAAAATGAGTAATTCTTAAGATACATCACTTTGTGACAAGTACGGCGATAAATGCAATATCATTTATACTGTGGCGGGCATAAACAGTTATCCTGTCTATAATTATTAACTTGATCCTTGTCTCCTTCTTCCTCAAGTTAAAGTCACTAAGCGGACTAAAGGCTGAGGGATGAGATTCGTTTCGGAGGAAGTATACCGCCGATTATAATTAATTGTAAACCTCTCTGTCAGAATACACACAGATCCCTAAAAATAATCACACAGATCGGACACAAGTTTATGTGACCTTGACCTCAATTTATTTATTAATCACCTTCAACTCAAGAAGTTGGGTAAAACAATGTAGCCTATCAGCAGTTTGAAACGAGACTTAAGTTCCTCACAATAATTACTGCTAAATCAATATTATGTGAACGGCAACCCGCACTCAGAACAATATGCAACAGTTATACACCAGCCCCCTGGGCCTTGAGCACACAGCTCGGTCCTGGTACAACCACACAACTCGCTCTGCCAATGCAGCCTTCACACAAATCCCGTAGTTGTGTACCCTGCACACAGCGACGGCAACCTTCGGGTCGTAGTTCAACTTAACCCTGTCAACTACACCGCAGTATCGTATCCGGCTGATCGTCTTGTGTTAAAACACGACGATCGCCTGCACGCGCAAAGCCTAATAACACAGCCTAAATTCTAGCAACGAGTGATACGGGCGAACCCTTGCAACACTCCAAAAATGCAGCAAATGCTGTCTGAATTCACAAAGCAGACAAACACTTACGTCTCGCTTCCAAACTTGCTCTCGCAGGCTCTCACTAGCACTGTGAACTTAACTTGTAACTCGTATAAATGTTGAAACAAATCCTCTAGACTCTCCAGACTATACTCTATACTTTCCAGACTCCAGACTGCCCTGCAACCCAAAAACAGCAGCTTTTATCTCGTTTTCTCGCCTGCAATTTGCACGCCCAACAGCGCAAAACATCTTACATAAACTTAAATAACTTCTTAAAGATTATGCTCAAAACAGCCCAACTAAACTATAAATTGCGCACAATTAAAATGCACCTGACATTTAGTGGCGCAAACTGCCACCTTGCACCCTGCCATTGGTGCAACCAGGTTGCCTGACCAACTACGTCGTTCACGTATCACGTGCGACGTCACATGACAACAACAACTCATGCACTTCCATTACAAAGGCCCGAGCTTGGCCGAGTATGACCCCATACTCTTAGCCATACCAAATAAAAATGAAGTGCATGAAACTTTAACAACTTTAAATACAATATAAAACTGAAAAAACCCCTTTAAGTTACAAACAACCCTTTTAAGCTAATTACATATGCACCAAAACTCTCCCCTGAGAACTTCCACCTATTTTTGCTCATTAAATATGCGCAGAAATGAACCCTGTCAAATTTCCACCAAAATTCGCTCATTAAGTATGCGCAAGAATGTATGCTGTAAAATGTTCACCAAAATTCGCTCATTAAGTATGCGCAACATTTTTCTACATGTCAGGACTTTAAACTTTATACAGGAAGAAATGGACTTGGTTCGCTTTATACAGAAGACAAAATTACGTGATCTTTGGCTGATTACAATGCATAGATTTGTTTCTTATACAAAAATCAAATTTTCTAGAATTACACATAATACACACTGATTCACTGATTTACAAACTGGTTCTTCCTGCATTTAAGTCGGGCTTCTTTTCCCTTTTTTTTTCTAAACTTATACAAAAGTTATTTACACTACTAAACTACCTAGCGGTAAAACCGATCATTCTTGGTCGTTCTCCCTCGTCTACTCTTGGACGCTCTTCGGGTGTAACTGGACCCACCGGTCGAACCTTGACAGCTGCTTGCCTGTCTCGTCAAAGGGGAAACTGCTCACGCCCCATCTCTATCGTTGAAGGGGAAACTGGTCACGCCCCACACTCGGTGAAGGGGAAACTGGTCACGCCCCACACTCGGTGAAGAGGAAACTGGTCACGCCCAATCATCCCATCAGAGGTTAGGGGGAAACTAGTCACGCCCCCTCCTCTTACCAATACTGAGCAACTTTTTACACACCACTTTTAGGGGGGTTTCCACCCTTCCCCTACAAACGACCTATTTACAACTCCAGGGGGGTGTTTACCCTTCCCTTACAAAACTGGATATTTACACCGCACTGGAACTTAGTGCCACAACTTTTTGGGGGATTTTCATCCTTCCCTAATGGACACAGAATATTTACAATGCTACACAGGCCCTAACGATATCTTTGGGGCAATTTGTGAGTGCGCCTGGGGTTACGCCTAGGTGGCGTCCCTCCTACCACTCCTGATGGATCACTCTCTACTTCATCACCCGGTCCTTCTGCGCCAGAGGCAGGGACCACCTCGTTGCTGGGGGCAACCTCCTCTGGGGAGCTCTCTACCTCCAGAACCTCCTCCTGTGGGGGCGTAACCTCCTCGATGAGGGGGGTTTCTGTCACCCCCTCACTAGATGGACCGTCCCATGGTTCAATCTCCTCCCCAACATATGGCTTCAGCCTATCCACATGGACAACTTTGAGTTTGCCTCCTTTCCTCAATTGGATGCGAACCACCACATCTGACAGTTTCTTAACCACAAGCCAGGGTCCTTCCCACCGCAATTGCAGTTTGGGGGACAGATGTTTTTTCTTGGCTGGGTTGAACAACCACACAAATTGTCCCTCTTTCAGCCCATGCTCTGATGCATGTCTATCATAATTCCTCTTCTGTCTCTTGGCACTTTTGCCCAGACAATCTCTCGCCCTGCCATGTGCAAGTTGCATGTTACCCCTCAACCTCTCGGCCCAGTCTGTAGTGGTGTCTTCCTGCATTTCGGGACACCCTGCCACCAAATCTACTGGGAGATAAACCTCCTGGCCCAACATCATCATATTTGGTGACTCCCCAGTTGACTCTTGAGGGGTACATCGATACGCAAAGGTGGCATAGGGAAGGAACTCGTCCCAGTCCCTCTGCCTCTTCTTTGGATCGATGAGCACCGACACAATGTTTATCAGCGTCTTATTAAACCGTTCGACCATACCATCTGACTTTGGATTGTAGGCGGTCGTTCTGGTTTTTGTTATGCCAAGGATTTGGCACATCTCACTGAACACCTCCGATTCGAAATTCCTGCCCTGATCTGAATGCAGTTCTTGGGGCACACCGAATCGACACACAAATTCATTGACCAATGTGAGGGCAACTGTACCTGCCGTGGAGTCAGGAAGCGGGTATGCCTCCATCCACTTGGTGCAGTAATCGCCTACCACCAGAACCCACAGGTTACCACTGTCCGTCTTGGGCAGTGGCCCGAGCAAGTCTATTGCTACTCGTTCCATCGGAACGCCAACCTGATACTGTTGTAAGGGGGCTACCCTTCTCTTTGCAGCAGACTTCCTCCTTGCACAGAGGTCACACACCCTCAGAAACGACCGGACGTCCGCAGACAATCCTGGCCAAAAATACCTGTACTTCACCTTGGCAAGCGTCTTATTGACCCCCAAGTGGCCACTGAGTTGCCCAGCATGCAACTCACCGAGGATACTCTTCCTGTACTTTTGTGGCAACACTAACAGCCACCTCACCAATTTTCCATCATCAGACTCCCATCTTTTGCATAAAAGCCCTTCCTTGACTTCTAATTGGTCCCACTGCGACCAATAGGTCTTGGAGGCTACGGAGGAGTGGGACAGTGTCTTCCACTCGGGGCGACCATTGCCATCTTCTTTGCCCTTGATGACCCAACTCATGGTCCCATCTCCAAGCTGTGGCTCCCGCAAAGCCTCCTTTGGAATTATTGGTCTGGCTTCCAGACCCCTCGCCATCAACTCCTCACCCTTAGGTTTCACCCCGGGTGTATCGTCAGTTGGTCCTCCTGTGGTCTCTTCTCGGCCAGGGTTGAACACCCTCAACGGAATAAACTCTGATTCTCCATCTACCAGGGACCTGGCTAATACCAAGCCCTTCTGTGCTAGCTCACCGCCACCCTCAATAGGTTCAACCATAGCTGGACCCACTGCATCAGCCTTCCTTCGAGCAACAATGCCCGGGACAACAGCTTCATGGCCCGAAGGAAGCACCGTAGTCCTTGAAACTACCACACGCTCAATAAACGATTCACCAGCCCTGCTAGTGCAC
This sequence comes from Marthasterias glacialis, assembly GCA_911728455.2. NCBI lineage: Eukaryota > Metazoa > Echinodermata > Asteroidea > Forcipulatida > Asteriidae > Marthasterias > Marthasterias glacialis. Next base: position 19,514,761 of record OU452220.1, read on the forward strand.
TTTATTCGTTCACCATTGAGCCTCCATTCTTTGGACTGAAAATCTAGTGTTCCACCGGTGGGCACCAGAAAGTCCATACCCAGGATACCCGGATATTTCATTTCTGTGAAAACTGCCTTCACCATGTGCGTTGTCTTTCCAACTTGCACTTCCACCAACGCCCTCCCAAGCGTTGCGATACGGCTACCATCAACCTTTCTGACAACTACACCTTCCGTCTCCAAGACGGGGCGTTGCTTTTTGGGTATTTCGTAATATACTTCATTACTTATCAGCGTGTCAGTGGACCCCGTATCGATTAGAAATCGACACTTGGTGGTCCTTACCAACCCTTCCACAAACACCCAAACGGGGACTAACACCTGATGATTCGGGCAGAGTGATTACTCTTTGCCCGTCCCCTTGCTTAAACCTCTTCAACTCCTCAATGCCGTTGTCGCTTCGTTGCCTTTTGGACCCTCGGGTGCATCCAGCCTGCCTGCGGGTCCCACAGGAGGCTGGTTGGCGTTTCCCGACATCTGCACTTCCTTCTTGCGGGGTTTCTTACACTCACGTGCGAAATGCCCCTCCAACCCACAGTTGTAGCACTTCCAGTTACTACCTAGACTCGACTTGGACTTGTGCACTTGGTCTAAGGGCACGTCCCTTTCCTTAATTGACACACAGGCTTCCTTACTTGACCAGACTTTACACAACTCAGTCAAAGCTTTCAAGTTCTGAGCTTGCTCACTGAGATGTGCCTCCAATGAACCCAGCCTCAGTTCTACACTAGAGTCGAGTGCCCTTGCCAATTTGGCGGGCTTTCGGTCCAAAATCCTCTGCTGCTCCACACTCTCGAAGTTTTCAGTCTCCAAAGCTGCTCGGATGGCTTCGTCTAAATCCTTTGGGCGGGCCCTATTTATGCCCTCCCGCACCGAGTGACTGTCTACTGCATCCACAAAGTGATTCCGAGCCAACCGGTCACGTGCATCTTCCTGAATTTCAGGGTATGCTCGTGCTGTCAGCTCATAAATCGCCTGACCCAACTCCTGCAGAGATTCTTTCGGCCCTTGCCGCCTATGCCTCAACTCAACTAGGTAGTTTTCGCTCTGTCTCCCCGATCCAAACCGCCTCTCCAGTAACTTGACAAGTGCACTATATGTGTACTTTTGTCTGGAGTCCCCTAACATGCGGAGAGCATTCCCTTGCAGACCTGCAGTCAAATACTTTGCGGCCTGCTCATCAGTCCAGCCATTCACCTCACGACACGACTCAAAATGGCGGTAATACTCTCGCCAGAGCACCTTGCCATTATACCGATCAGGGATAATGTATGGGCGACGGTTTACAGGTCGCCCCACTTCTTCCTTCTGATCTTTGTCGTTTACAACTTGGACCTCTCTTTTCAGTGGCTGAGGCCTTACTGAAGAGTTGTCCTCTTTCTCAGCCAAACTGCCGCTTTGTACTGCTCCCCCTGGGTGGATAGCACAGCTTTGCAGTTCGTTACTGATTTTTGGTGGGGTCACCACTTCCCCACTTTCCAGGAACGGGTTTAGGCTCTGCCTACCCTGTTCCATGACACTTTGTCCAGATAGGAACAGTGCCAACTCATCAACCGGAGTAAGGGGTTCTTTAGCGATTGGGGTATCCTCCGTTGGGGCAAATAGCGCCGCACTTCCAACCCTCAGAGGTGTACTTCCCATCATGCCAACCCTCCCAGGCCTGGGATCCATTTCTGGTTCCTTCAAGTCTGGACTCCAAAAATCATTTGGTGAACGAGAGACATACCCTGTTGTCTCTTTCGTCCCCATGAACTCAGCATCAGAATCCACTTGACGCCTCACACGCCTTTCCTTCGGAGGCATGTCTCCCTGGGACATTCCGTTCATGGATGCCTCCAACTTCTTTGCAACAAGTTCTTTTTCCAGTTGCAGAATTTGGTAATCCATGCGGAGCTTCTGTAACGCAGACTCTGTACCCGTAGGGTCTATGGTAACCTTTGACCCTAAACTCATACTGTTGTCTCAGCAGTACCTCGTGTGGATGCCAACCAACCAATACCACGTCTCTGTTGTTGGATTTCACGCCACACACAACAAATTGCCACTGCCAGTGTAAACAACAATGCAACCAAAATCACTAGGATTATGATAGCCAACCAATATCGCATTAGGAATGGTTACCTTACACGGTTGCTACACTTGACCAATGTCTGCTCAGTGACTCAGTCACTTCAAGCAAATTAGTCAGTGATGCACTCCTATGTGGCCCAAAACCTTGCGAAAACCCAACACTTTGCGCTTGGCTCGTCAACTGACGAACTCGCAGCAGTGTCAAACTCAGTTCCCTTGTGACTCTTCGCAAACGTCTCAACTCAAAGCGAGTTCTAATCAACAACCCACTCAGAATAAGAACAACAACTACCAAAATTATCAAGAGTACATACACAACAAGCAAAATTTGCATTGCCACACTCTTCTCACTTGTGTACCTTTGCCTTTCCCTGTAATGGGAGGCTAAATCTTTAACAGAGAGTTCACTTAATCAATTATAATTATCCCACTTCTGACACCATTTGTGGCGGGCATAAACAGTTATCCTGTCTATAATTATTAACTTGATCCTTGTCTCCTTCTTCCTCAAGTTAAAGTCACTAAGCGGACTAAAGGCTGAGGGACGACATTCGTTTCGGAGGAAGTATACCGCCGATTATAATTAATTGTAAACCTCTCTGTCAGAATACACAGCAATCCCTAAAAATAATCACACAGATCGGACACAAATTTATGTGACCTTGACCTCAATTTATTTATTAATCACCTTCAACTCAAGAAGTTGGGTAAAACAATGTAGCCTATCAGCAGTTTGAAACGAGACTTAAGTTACTCACAATAATTACTGCTAAATCAATATTATGTGAACGGCAACCCGCACTCAGAACAATATGCAACAGTTATACACCAGCCCCCTGGGCCTTGAGCACACAGCTCGGTCCTGGTACAACCACACAACTCGCTCTGCCAATGCAGCCTTCACACAAATCCCGTAGTTGTGTACCCTGCACACAGCGACGGCAACCTTCGGGTCGTAGTTCAACTTAACCCTGTCAACTACACCGCAGTATCGTATCCGGCTGATCGTCTTGTGTTAAAACACGACGATCGCCTGCACGCGCAAAGCCTAATAACACAGCCTAAATTCTAGCAACGAGTGATACGGGCGAACCCTTGCAACACTCCAAAAATGCAGCAAATGCTGTCTGAATTCACAAAGCAGACAAACACTTACGTCTCGCTTCCAAACTTGCTCTCGCAGGCTCTCACTAGCACTGTGAACTTAACTTGTAACTCGTATAAATGTTGAAACAAATCCTCTAGACTCTCCAGACTATACTCTATACTTTCCAGACTCCAGACTGCCCTGCAACCCAAAAACAGCAGCTTTTATCTCGTTTTCTCGCCTGCAATTTGCACGCCCAACAGCGCAAAACATCTTACATAAACTTAAATAACTTCTTAAAGATTATGCTCAAAACAGCCCAACTAAACTATAAATTGCGCACAATTAAAAAGCACCTGACCTTTAGTGGCGCAAACTGCCACCTTGCACCCTGCCATTGGTGCAACCAGGTCGCCTGACCAACTACGTCGTTCACGTATCACGTGCGACGTCACATGACAACAACAACTCATGCACTTCCATTACAATACTGATACCGATAGTCTTATAGTTAAAATAGCGACGGATGACGTTCATGAAGACTTTAAATCGGAGGGTGATCGATTTGACTTTTCAAATTATCCGAGAGATCATTTTGCTTACAACGCTACTAATAAAAAGGTTATAGGTAAGTTTAAAAACGAGCTCGGTGGTAATCCCATCAAAAAGGTAATAGCGTTGAGATCAAAAACGTATTGCGTAATGTCTAAAAACGACTGTATGAAAAAAGCCAAAGGCGTTAAAAAGTACGTAGTTAAAAAGCGTATTGAGTTTTCAACCTTCAATCGCGCCCTGAGGGGCGGCACGCTAACGCATAATATGAATGGCATCCGCAGCGAAAAAAATGAACTGGTAACGATAAATCAAACAAAACAATCATTTACTTCATTCGATGATAAATAACATTTGTTAAATCCGATTGATGCCCTAATGCACGGTCATGAAGAAATAGGTATAAAACGAGTACCAAAAAACAGTTATTGTCGAAGCAAAGGGCTCGGTCAGTGTAAGTGGTTAAATGAGGGCAAGACAACCAGATGCCTAAGAGCAATGACTCATGTTCCATATCATAAAAACACCCCCGCAGCTGTGCGAGAGATGCAAAAAGGGAACGACCAGGGCCCCAAAAATATGTTGTTAATGTAAAGGTAAATGGAAAGAAAATTGAACGCCGTGTATTATTCACCGAGAGGTTATCAAAAGGGCGTAGGAGCCGTCGAAGCGCTCAACGACGCGACGGGGGTGTCAAAACGTAAAATTAAAGGTTGGTTGAAAAAACAAGCCCTATGGAAAATCTATTTACCCGCCCCGCGAGACATCCCCAGACCCACAAGCAATTTATCGTTCGTAAACGTACCCAATAAAGTCCATCAGGCCGACGTGCTTTTTTTACCGCATGACGAGGTAAAACGAAAAACGTACAAGTACGCGCTGACCATCATCGACGAAGTCAGCCGTTATAAACAAGCGGAACCCCTCGTAGACAAAACAGTCGCTCAAGTCGCTGAAGCGTTTAAAAAGATCTATTGGCGTAGTCTGTTAATGTGGCCAAAGTTAATCAAAGTTGGTCCCGGAAAAGAATTTATGGCTTTCGTCAACGTTGTGTTCAGACGTAAGAAAACTCAAGTGCAACGGGGTGAAGCAAGTCGACCGATTTAATAGAACGCTGGCAGAACGTCTATTTGGTCATCAGTACGCCCAAGAACTCAAAAACCCCTCCGTTCGATCGAGAGCGTGGGTAGCCCAATTACTCGACGTCTTTGAGTCATTAAATAATAAAAAGACTAGACTCATAGACCTAAAACCCTCCGCCTCCGTTAAATTGAAACAAGTTTCGGCCATCACCAGCCTCGGATTATAAACGTAATAAAGAAAAGACGCTTCCTGTAGGAACCTCGGTAAGATATTTGTACACTCCCGGTGAAGCCGAAGCCGACACGCGGAGGCAAGCCACTGATCCCATTTGGTCAATCAACGTCTTTACGATCAAATCCACGCAGACCGTGCCCGAGCAACCCGCGTTGTACTGGCTCAACGGCAACAGGGCGCCTTCTCCGGGTTGTTCTTGAGGGAAGAACTTCAAGTAGTCCCTCGTAATACCGAATTACCCCTGAATTTAAAATAATACCATTTTATAAAAATGAGTAGAGCCTTCTTTAGTAATTCGAGTAAACGATTTCCGGTAAAAGAAAATGTATTTTTAAACGACCTTTCCCTGTTGAAAGAGGAAATGTTTGGAAAGATGGGCTCCTTACTGGTTTTAACGAGGAGTGATTTAGACTTTACTAATTTACGATTGTACGTAGATAGCGATAACCCTGTCGGGATAGAGCTTCAAAATCATTTTAAAGATTATGTATTACCGCGTGTTAAAAAGCAAGAGACAGTAGATAAGTACAGGCAAAATCCGTTAAAGTTTTACCCAAATCAAATAAATTTTGTAGTATGGTGCGCAACGTCTGGGTGCGGCATCTTACAATTTGCAGCTTTTATAGATTTTACATTCACTATCAAATGCGGAGGCTCTTGAAAGAATCATCATCCCCCGCGTCATTCGTCTTGGGACCCGCTCAACAACAACATTGACCTAGAATCTTACAATAATCTCTGTATAGACTTTCACGTAGATCCAAACGGCTCGTGGACGCAAAAACTATACAAACACTTCGGGTTTTGGGTAAACCACACGCGGTAGATAGCGATGGGCGCGAGAAAAAAGTACCGAGCGCGATTACGAAGACACACCCCTACCAGAAAAATTTGTGTGTCTGAAGTGTTTTTTAAATAATTATAAAACCTAAGTGATCGAATAAAAACCAATTTATTAAAAAATAAAAAAGGACCGGTTGACGAATGTAATGAGGGTCCCCTCCTCGGGGTCATTGACCTTTGACCTCGTGACCTTTGGGGTCATTGGCTTTAGGGGATTCCCCTGTCCTCTAACCGCCCTTATTAAACTACTAGGCCTGTACCGAGACAGGATATGATCGTAATATAGCTTACGTGATGTCCCTCTTGAAGAGTTCATACCAATTAGTGCAGAAGATTGCAAAGAACAACAGCTATATGCTGATCTGTTGGCTGAGTGTTCAAAGCATGCTGAAGCAAAGACCGAGGGCGTGGCCATGTATATTTACAAGTCGATCACTCAGACAAGCGCCTTCGTTTTGCAAGAAAACATTTAGGCTTGAGCACTCCTCCCGCGGAGAGCAGGGGAAAGTTAATGTCGTCGGGAAGCAGTGCTGTTCCGAGTAGGCAGTGTTTTTGAGTCAAGAGAGGCTTTGGGGGCCAGCAATTCGGCAAGGCTTTCTCGGAAGGGGGCCGTAGGTCTTTGTCAGGCGGGCCCAAGGGGTTTTGTTTTCGATGCCAGAAGAAAGGCCATTTTGCAAGAGAGTGCAAAGAGATATTGTGAGAGTGTTTATAGGAGCATTGTAATGACTGCTGAAGATGGGGGAAAATAAATAAATAAATAAATAAAAAAATAAAAATGGATGGATGGACGGATGGACGGATGGACGGATGGCAGATGGTCCTGAGGCTATCACTTTTGGGTACTATTGGTCAGCTGAGGTGCAGAGTACAACAGACATCTGCTACAAAGAAGCCCTGGCTTTGTACTTCGTGTTGTCAATTTTAGACCGAGTGTGGGACTATAGGGTTGATGTGCAGGTTGATTCGAGAAGTCTGCAGCAGGCATGGACTAGAGTGAGGGTCAGATCTAGGGCGTTGGGGAGAGTTCTCAGGCTTATATTCTATCTAACCTTGAAAATTCAGCGGATGCCCCTTCCCGGGCACTATCCCGAGCAGATTCGCGCCTAGTGGCATGTATTTGGATGTTCCTGCAGAGGGAGTTCGGAGGACCAACAGGTTTCACCGGGGACCTAATGGCCTTGCCGTCGAATGTGGTGAAAGGACTGGATGGGAAGTCGTTGAGATTCTTCTCGAGATACCCAGTTCCAGGCAACTCGGGTGAATATTTTTGCTCAGCCATGTCCTCGGGGAGAGCGTCTGTATGTTTTCCCGCCGTTTGTTCTTATTCCGGCGCTTGTTAGGCTTTTCCATGAGTGGGGAGACGTATGGGTGACGATGGTGGTTCCAAAGCATCCTCAGCTTCGGGAGTATGTTAACATCTTTTGTCCGGAGAAAGGTAGCGTTTAGCAGAATTGGGACAGGTCGGGGTGCTCGAGCACCCTTCTTGGCAGGGATATGCGGGGAATAGTGGTGGCATTCCTTTCGAGCTTTGGGCTTTTTGAGTGTTTCTTTCCCAAGCATGCCTCAGTCGGCCTTGAGCCGGATCTTCCAAAGCAGCAGTCGGTGTTGATGGTGTCTGATTCAATGTTCAAGGGGATTTCCGGGTTTGGCTGGCCGGCATCTTTGAACGTTCTTCCGAGCGTGAATGGGGGAGCCAAAATGGACGCTTTGAGCAGAGTCGTGGTAGCACGTTGTAAGAGCCGAGAGCCGAGCGTGGCGGTTCAGCATGGTGGGATTAATGACTTTCGCAGAAGGAAAGACTGCTCATCAGGAGTGACAGAGCTGTGCAGTGTTTGGCATAGTGTCGAAAAGGCTGAGCGTCACTTTTCCCACATGCAGGTTTATCCTGTCGGCTATATGTCCCACTTGGCTTAGCACTGTTAATAGGTCGGTTGCGTTGGCAAACACCAGACTGAGGGAATAAATTTGGCCCAGGTGATAACTTTTACAATTTACTGATTTCTCTGCATCAACCATATACTTGAGTAAACAAATTCATGATTCTATACACATAAAGCTATCAATCCATAATTTAGCATATCAATCCGGATTGAAATTATGGACAACTGTAAGGGATCCCCATCACATAACGATTGTGAGTGCGAAATTCAAGTTTGGAGGTTGTTTTAGTCAGTTTTAGTCGTTAGAGGGCGCTGTTGACCAGCTGCCACACCTTTAGAAATGGCTCTGTGATTTTTGTTCAAAATCCATTTTTATCTCTTCAGTTTTAAGCCATCCAATATTAATCTTCTTACCAGTTGTTACCCACTTTGATGTTATCCCTTTGGAGTGTGTATTTTTGTGGATTTTGATGTTCTACCTTGGATTTTATAACATTTCATGAATCTTTGATGACACTAGCTGCACTTCCATTTTGGATATTGACTGTACACATTCAGTTTTGAGATTCTTTCATCGACAGTACATTTGTGCAAGTGTTTGGGTATGTGTTTTTACCTTGATCGTGATGCCATGTATGACTATTGGAGTGCTTTATTGTGAATTAGTAACCTCCTGCTGATATAATATATTCTGCACCACAATTCAAGATGGCTGCCATAAGAATTGTTACTGTACTCTTTGTTTTATCATCATGCCACCATTTGATACAGGCAAGGAATTATACATTACAGACTGGTATTGGATGTAAGGATGTGCTCTCAACAGATTTTGTTAATCCTTGTGGCATTTTTCAGACTTGCTCAATAACAGTTAATTCGTGTCCTACTGGATTCCATTCAACAAAATTTGCATTAACAAAATGGTCGAAACATGGGCAGACCTGCTTTTTAATCCCTGGACACGACCTGCCTCTAGACATAACTGTATCAATGGATGTCTCTATAAACCCTGGTCCAGTTAGTAACAATAACAGTTAGTAACCCGCATGGAAATGATGAACTGAGCAACCAAAGTACATGTACGAGCAAGTCAATCAAGTATTCTCGTCATCAACTTTTCACAATTGGCAGATCCGCACGAAGTGTGATGCAACATGAGAAACTCAATGGACACTTCGTGCGGATCTGCCAATTGTGAAAAGTACGTATCACATGATCACAAATCTTACATCAGATTGTAGAGAATTCAGCCTTCTCAAACTTTTACATTGGGGTGACACCATTTTGACCTTTACTTCCGGTTCAAACCAGACGTTTAACGCAAATCGATTGTCCGTGTGCGTTCAAGCGTGTCCGACATTGCTGTACAAAATCCAATGCCGTTATACATGTACACATGCTAGTGTGTGCGTGGCTGTGTGTGTGATCGATGCCCCATTGACATGTACTTTAAAGGCATTGCATACGTTTGGTAATTTGAGCCTACTGTTTGTTTCAAACCAATATAATTGTAGATATATACCATAAAACTAACCTGTGAAAGTTTCATTTCAAATGGTAGTAGCGTTTTTGAGATTTCAGCGACAAACTAGAATGGTTATTTCACGCCGGAGAACAGTTAGTAAATAGTTTCGACATTTCATATTGTAGTTCGTTGAAAAAGTACTACCGCCCTCCTGTGGTCGTTATCTTAAAAATACCAATATGGGCTGTTTGAAATTGGTTCGTTCGGCCAGCCCGGGGGGTCCATGTGCCAGCCGTGGCACGGCTTCGTGTAACCCGAAACGGGGTCGCGAACTCTCCACTGTGGCTTGGCAGTCCATAGAGCTGTATATACAGCTCTATGGGCAGGTCCCATAACATGATGATAATATATGCAGCAGAGCCGACTGACCGCAAGCGGACGTGATGAATAGAGTAAGCTACACACACACACACACACACACATACATGTCTACACTGCAGAGTGAGGACATACTTTTCATCCTATCCAATGGAGGACATTGCCAACAGTTGAATTGTACCTATCGATGTGAGGACATAACACATGAATCCCTTTTGTTGCGGTTGAGTAATGTGATAAGAATACGAATGTGTATTCTAGCCTTCCATGGAATGTTTTTGGGGATGGTACATGTATTTTCTTCTCCTTGGGGGGGGGGGCTTACAGAGTGACTCTACGTTATGACTGTACTTTGGTGGTGTACACCTTATATTTGTTGAAGTTTCATTGTATTTCTACAAAAGTCTTTAATGTTCCTCCAAGTTCGCGTCTGCAATGCCACAGGACAGGACGTTTCGATGTCGCGTTTTCCGGGAAGTTTCTTCAGCAAAAAGAATCTCTGCAAGCCCTCCAATACGTCTTTCTTCTCCTCGGCAGTCCAGGGACGACGCTTGATTTGTCGAGCTTTTGGAGTTGCAGCTTTTGCAGTTGGTGGCCTTCCTACAACACACAGGAACGAACGGGAAAATTAAGTTACATAATCAAACGGGGCCTATTCACAACAACAAATTTAACTTTTCACTGATGTGAGATTTACTCCCTGAGTAAATCAATCAGCAATTTAGCACAAAATAAATAACAAATTGCACAGTGCGTAAAGATACACCTGCATAAAATGTCTGACAAGAGAAAGCCCAATTGATGTTTTTCATGGTGCAGTCATCTTGTTTCATCCTACCGTTTAAAACGAGTAACCGAGATGGGCTGGAAAGGAAAACAAATGCAATCTGGCACCTTATCACATTATTGTCTATGGGTGTAAACAGGGAATAGGACCAACATATGCAAGAGAATAAGGCAGTTCGAAAGGCAAAGAAATATGACAAACTTACTGGCATAAACACTGTCCTCCAAAGACGGGTAAGACGGGTCGCATGAGTCACCGGAATCGCTGCTGTCCTCGTCGCTGGTGAAGCCTTCTGGAATAAAACAAAGAGCAATTTCTACATTTAGCTATGATTGCTTTTCCCCAATCCATGGGGTGGGGGTGGGGGGGGGGGGGGGAGGCGGCAGGGGCGTACAGTGTATGAAGTATGTTTCATGGAGGGGGGTGGGTGTTAGGTCATGACGGCCCCAGGCAAAGTTAACGGGCCCCCAAAAGAATTTTCTTTGAGGGGTCGGGAGCCAAAACCACAGTTTGTAGTAATTTGGAAAGACAACTTAAAAACGGGTTTATTTACCTCCAGTAACATGCAACTCCTCCAAAGATTTGCCATGTTGCGAAACCAAGTTGCCTCTCTCCAAGCTCAGGAAAAGTCGAGACAGTTTGGTAACCCTCTGGACAGTGTCTGGCAACTGGTAGTACTCGCGATGGACCCGCAAATCATGACCCATAAAGTCTGCAAGTGTTTCAAGCTGATGCTCCTTCAAGGCAAGAATTTGTGAAACAGTCGCTACATGTTTACGGAGCTTTGTAGATCGTATGCTATCAGCATTGTCAAGGCCCGCCTCATTTGCATATGCTCGTAGACAGTCGCTTCCTCGTATATGACCTGTGCCTCCGTAACAACTTTGTGCAAATAAGAATGTGTTGTCTTGTGCCACTCCAGCTGCATTTCTATTTGCGACCAGAGCATTCAACCACGCCATCGCATCAGTACCGAGAAGCACAGGAACAGTTTTGCCCCTCTTACCAACTACTTCAACGACTTTGAACATTTTACAGAGGTGCCGTTCAAGATCAGTCATCAAGCAATCCCCATTGACAATGGCTGCACTGTGTTTGTGGAAATCTTCCAGTTTCATTTTAGATACTTCCCCCTGTCGTCTGCGGTTGAACATAATGAGATGGCACAGTGTGACTTCATTCAATTTCTTCCAAGCTGGTATGATTTCATGGCCCCGAGCACAGTGAAGGAGCTGCACTTCCCTCTTGCCAGTTTCACTGAGGAACGATGACATTTTCACCACATCTGCATTTGTCGGGAGAACAGCAGGTTTGTTGCGCTTTCCTTGGTACAGTGTTCTGTGTGCATGGGTTGACACATGTTCTCGCCACTTGATTTCACACAACTGCAGAAACTGTTCGGCCTGTTCCGCTTTGTGCTTAAGACAACACTCTATAGCATTTCCTTTCAGTATGAGTGCACATTTCTTGATGGAATGTCCTATCTTTAATGCTAGAGATGGAACGTCATACATCTGCTTTCCTTCACTGAAGCCGGCGACATCATGAACAGCCTTGACGATATCATTCAGATGGTGGGGATGCACGAATACTTCAAGTGATGCATTTGGTTGGTGGGTGTTCTTTCTCAGTTGTATGACAAGACGACCCAGTTCTCTTAGTTTGTTTCGAATGTAGCCATGTTGTGTAGCATCGTGGCCAAGCTTAAGGTATTCACGTTTGGCGACTTCGAGAATCAAAGAATCATTCTTGACTACCAGAGCAACATCGTCTCTCTTCATCAGACTAAGAACTTTGTTCAACTGGAAAGATACACCAGCAGGAGGAGGTTTTAACAAATCACTCTTGTTAGCTACACGCCCCCTAACGCGACCTATCCTACTGCTACCAACAGTCTGTGCAGGGAGCGCAGATTTAAGTGGGCACTGATGACGCCAAAGATTAAGACGCACGTAATAGCCATAACAATGTATGCATGGTCCATATGCGTGTGGAGCTGCCTCATGATTGGGTCTGTAACCTACAATAAGGACACCCTGTCCCTCTCTAAGGACTTGGCTATTGTGTCTGTGATTACCGATATTGCGGATGTATAACAGAAGTTTCTTGCGGGCACTGAGGTCGGTCTCCGATGCTATCTCTGCAACTTCCCTTTCCTCCTTATGACACGCCTTGAGGTGACGGGGTAACTTGGCCTGAGGTTCATCACAGTAAAAGCAAAAGTGCTTCTTGTCCCATTTCCTTTGTCCACCCACATTATCGGTCTGCATGACTGTTACGGCACACTTCTCACTAGGATCATTTGTGTCGGACCCTACAGCTTTATTGGTTTCGGAAATAGCTTGTGGGTCACTGTCATCCCTGGAACTGGTGTGGGGGTTGTCAAGCCTTGAAGGATCCGAAGTGATGACCTGTTCATCTGATGTTCGATGGGCCAGCTAGCAAGGAAAATATAAATGACATTAACACCACTGCGATATTATTTGGATTATCACACCAATTAAATATAATTATGTCTTAGGGTTGAGTGGATCAGCGTGTCCTTAGGTTGCTAGGCAAATAACACTTGACCCCCAGCTAGTCAGAACTTAAACCATCCTTCAAACAATATATCCCATGTTGGGGGGGGGGGGGTGCGGAGTGGTTATTATGCAGGTTTCACTTTAAAAAGAGTTGTCTACCATAAAGGGCGAGTGGTTTGGCAATCTTTTACATTTACAGAGGACATTTGTTTGCCCGATGGAATGAATACGTGATCATTTACTCACCTGGTGCTCAAATAAGCAGCGTGTCATGCCATCATCAGTGTAACAAACAGAGTACTTGGTTAGTGACTTCCCTGAAAAATAAAAGGCAAACAGTTTGTCATTAGACTTCATCAAATTTAACTGTGTCCAGTGATGGAGATGGCGGTTGTGAGTTGGCAATCGTTGTTTGGATTTGCACCACAATAGCCTATGGGCTGTGACTTATTCGGGAGGGTGCACAGGAAAGGGGCGGCTATGAGTAACTAATGAGTTTAACAGCTTTTCTGATTAAGTTTAAATCCACTTTGGTGTTTGAAACGTGGTCTACATGTGATGGGGATCACAATAAGGTGTGGAACTGTCATTTCGGGTGTTGACAATACAAAAGTTGTTTAACTTTTAATACCTTTGTTTATGGAGGTTATTACGGCTGGATACCATGACAAGTCCGGAGGCCACAGTGCCGTCACGCTGTCGCCTTCTTGATACTATAAAGAGGACATAGAAATGTAACATATATGTTATTATCTGCTTTGTCTAAAATGTCGACCCTATCCAGCTGCACCTTTATCTCCCTTAATTTAGTCAGGAAGTGTCGAAATCATCAACAATAAAGCCATTTTCACGTCTACGTTGGGCTCGCCATTTTAGTTCGTTTGTGCATGAATGTACGAGAGTGGCAGCTGCGCGATGAAATGCCCGCTTGAATTTTCTTTTTTAAGGTAAATATTTAGTCTAATAGTAATAGTAATAATGTTTCCAACCAATTCCTCAAGAGGAATATTAAAAAAGGGAAATAAAGCCCAACATCCGTTACCAAACCCCCCCCTCCAAAAAAAACACTTAGAAAGCTTGAATTTTCTTTGTTGAGGTCAATAATTAGCCTAATGGTTATGTTTCCAACCAATTCCTCAAGAGGAAAAAAGGAAAATAAAGCCCAACATCCATTAACAAAAAAACTCACTTAGAAAGCTTGAATTTTCTTTGTCGAGGTCAATAATTAGCTAAATAGTTATGTTTCCACCCAATTCCTCAAGAGGAATATTAAAAAAGGGAAATAAAGCCCAGCATCCATTACCAAAAAAAAAAAAAAAAAAAAAACACTTAGAAAGCTTGAATTTTCTTTGTTGAGGTCAATAATTAGCCTAATGGTTATGTTTCCAACCAATTCCTCAAGAGGAATATTAAAAAAGGGAAATAAACCAACAGCCCAACATCCATTACAACAAATGTAAACAAATACCTTAGTTAGCGGCAGGCGGATATGGAAACTAGATCAAATGTCAAACGACTGTATTGACCTAGGTATGGTAGGCTAGTGTAGTCTAATTATACTTTTATATTAAATAATAGTACTGTAACTATGCAATATACAAAAATTATGTTACTCACCATATCATGTGTACTCTGGAGAGCTGCCATGAGTCGAATGAGGGGGACGCTCCTCGGATGGATGCAATACACTCAATGTTTATGATGCGTCTCCATGACAGCTGCCTTGCAACAACCCCCTGGATCGACCGGACCACGCTACCCAACTCAAACCGAATAAACTAACCGTCATGCATAATGACTCTTCTCTAGAATTAGAAATGGCCGCTTCATCTACCCTTCTGCACAAGAAGGAAACTTTTAATAGCAACAGAGGGCGCTGTAACCACCTAGGAGTGCTAAACGCCGGCAATGAGGTGTTAAATCACACATACTCCACTCGCCAATGACGTAAACCGAGGATTGCTTCCAAAAGCTTAGATATTTCATTGGCGTCCAAATTGCCTACAATGCTCCATTTATCACAATTTTTCAAAGCGAGGACGTCCTCGCTCTGATGAAAGTCCCCGATGTGCGAGTGTGTATTCACATAGAAGAGCTCGGTTTGCAGCAATTACAAGTTCATCCACACACACACATCATGTACATGTACACTGTACTGTGTTCTAGGTACCACTATGTACATGTACATGTACAGTACGTATGCGTGTACTGTGGTGAAATTGTGAACTGAGAGTATCTAGGCCAATTTGGTCGCTCGGTAGCTTTTGTAATCGAAATGGACATGTAATAAACAACGCAGTGTCATGTATAGTAGGCCTACACATTGTGCTCACTGATGGTATCACCGAGGAAATCCAAGCTCAATCAAATCATTTGCTATGTACTGTTTGGTAAATAATCTTTGCCCATGCCCGACTTGTGGTTATCATGAAGCAATAAATCAGTTTATTGCTCCGTGCTAATATTTACAAGAATCATGTTGACTTCTTTTTGAATATGTTTCAAACCGAAAACAAACTTGCCCCCCCCCCCCCCCAAATAAATAATCTATGGCTACGGGACGTAGCCCGTCGACCGGAGTAGTTACCGGCACAAAGGAAAATAGTAATCAACCCATCATGCGTACATCTGGCATGTTCCCCAGACGGAAGGATTTATTGCCCTTTTCGAATCCACGGCTTTGGCTTTGGATTCGGCTTCAGGGTCCGTCCTGTCGTCTGAAGCTGGCCCTGAGCGCGTTCGCAAAGCACGCGCAATTGTCATAACAACCGCGGGGCCAAGCTAGCCTGAGCCGAATCCGGAGCCCAAGCCGTGGTTTCGAAAAGGGCCTACGACCCCAGAGAAACACCTCGAAATAAATGCCCAAATGAAGGGTTCATTCACGGAAGTTCAGTGCCAGTCTTGTGTGAATGGTTTATATCATGAGTTTAATTCCTACCTCCATGGTTATATAAACTGAGAAAGTCCCATAACTACTATGTCCAGGTTATGGGACAGATGATGGGTTTAACTGGATCAAAATGGTGTGATTTCTTTGTGTGGAAAACAAATGACTTTCATGTAGAAGGAACATTCATTGATAGACTATTCATAACTGGCGCGTTTTGTTTCCAGTACTTGCTGCCAGCTTTGTGTGATAACAAGTTGTAATTACTTGAAGATGCATCTCCTGATTTTATACCGAATTGATGGTTAAAAAAGACTGAAACATAAAATAGCTCTTGTCCTTTAGTCAAACTTTTCTTTTTTTCCCCCTCTAAACATTGTGGTTCCTGTTATCATTGAGTAATTCATTCTGGAGCTATTCATGGGCATTTCAGAGGACAATAATCTGGGCCACATACATTGTAAGTCCAAGGAGAGTGTTGTTTCTTTCACAAAAGTAGCCACAAAGTATATTGTGTAATGCATGTGATTTTTGTTTGCGTTCCTGAAAACCATTATTTATAAAAGAAAACAAAACAAAATCAATATACGGGATTTTTAATTTTTTTTAAACACACTGTTTATTGACATAAAACAATGAAGAACCACATACAGTAATTGCTTTTGAGTGTGTCGCAGATCCTTCAAGAAACAATTAAGGAATCTAAAATGTCCACAGGGCTCGATAATTTACATGGTGCTACTGCAGAAACTAAGTCCTTTTTTTAGTATTTTGGGGTGCAATGGCATAATTAGTTTATTTTATAATACATGCACATATTAGGTCAAAGTTTGTGCTGACCAGCACCTGTTTTAAATATGTAGGGGAAATGCCACAGAAAGCCATTTCTTGGAGAAGATACAGAGGTATGGTTCCTTCAGTCTATGCCTGCTGTCACTCGTAAGAGTCATGTCACATGATGCAATTTACAGGCAACTGATTCTAGGCTGTCTCCAATAATGATGCAAACGGCCTTTTTTACAGGATTACTTCATAAAATGATGTTCAATGGTTCATGCATAAATATAAAATTATACACTTGACTGTTAGACTTCTACACTGACTTAGAATAATGGCCCTTGAAAATTTGTTACATTACAACAGACTGTCCACATTTGATTAACCGTACTAGCAAGGGAAATTGGTACGAGGCCATCAAACAGATGAAATTTCTTTACGAAAAGCTCACTCTACATGCACATAGAGTCCTGCAATGGTCTGCGTCTATTCAGTTTCTTCTTTGGAAAATTGACCACTTTCAGCAGTAAGGAATGGTGGAATAACCAAGCTACATTCAACAGGACAAAGCAGGTACTCTGTTACAAATCCCTTATCTACAATTACCTCTTCTCCGGATTCAAGTAAATTCAATATACAAGACTGCTTGGTGATCTCTTTGTCTGAAATTCCACCAGCATAGAGGTTACTTACAAATGTAACAAGGCCTCCTGCTCCTGGTGATATTCCAATAAGGCATTTAAATGTTTCATGACGTTTGTAATGCGAAAAAAATTCTGAATTCAAAAATTTTTTAATTCAAACTTGACGGTGCTGGCACAAATAGTTCAGTACAGTCTAAAATAACACAAGATTTTGAAAACTGTTTGAAGGCATCTGGAATATGTCGGTCGAACATCTCTCTTGTTGGCCTCAAAGGAATACTCCCAAGCACAGCATACAGAAAGTTAGCCCAAGTAATACTAAATCTGCTGACTGTTGAACTAGATATGCCAAGTTTATCTCCTAAGTCCTCATCGAATGAACCTTATTTGACCTTATTCAACAAAACAAAAAACTGGTCAATAAGTGGCAGTTCAGACCGAAAGCCAGCACGCATTGATGAACTTTCTCCTCTTTTTGAACACACCACTTGGCTCCATCGGGTCATCGTTGATGCATGAGGAAAAACAAAATTAAAAAATTCCATCAACAGTGTGTATGTTGGAAATGCTGTGTAAATCTATGCAGGATCTTTGGAATACCTTTCCGAAAAATGTCTTTCTGGACGGCATTGTTTATCAAGTTGCTTTCCAGTTGTTCAATTCGTTCCTGCGTGGCCTAAAAGTTTGTCTTCTACAGGGGATGTGATCCAGATAATCATGGTCCGGTAACTTGGTAATGCTTCTCCACACCACAGTCACTCTCCATGTTTCACAGCTGTTGCTGGACACCTGTTAATTGTAAAGAAATTTGTCAATATGACACATAATTTTGACAATTTTAATAATGAAACTTACCCGTACATTTATAGGATTTCAAGCTTTGCATTGTAGAGTAATGATAGCAAAGCTTTAAAAAAACATGGATCAGGAGGGACTTCATGTTATATCTTCATTTTCCCAGGTTTAGTAGCAACCACCCACTAACCCTTTTTTAAGGGGTGGGGTGGGGTGGGGTGGGGGAGAGGCCTTAAAAAGTTTTACAATGCCAAACATACAATTTAGCTAGTGCTTTCAGCACAATGAAGATTTCGAATGAACAGATGCTTTGCATAACTAAGTTGTAAGTCAACACATCCCTAGAAAGAGTTAATTGTGTTCAGTTGATATAAATAAAATACTTACTCTCTGTTTCTTCCAAGTTGCCGCCTTTTTGGAGTTTCCACAGTCCAAGGAAAAATGCTTGGAGCATTTAAGAAGCCTTTTCCCAGTCATTGTGGTTTTTAAACTCATTTTCTTTAAAGTGAGTCGAACAAACATGTGTGCATCTTGTTATCTGAAATTCAAAACATCAAAAATAAAAACAAATTAAGAAAATCAGTAAAGCACCAAGAAAATCCCTGAAAGACCTTAGAATATTCAGAGTTAGAGTCCTCCATTCATGTAACTTCCGAGGACATAATTTAAAGACTATAACATAAGCAGTTTTGAGTTTGTCAGTTTAGTTCGTCCTTCGTCTATGCCCATGGTTCAATTCAAGATAAGAAGCAATTCAACATCATAAATTTACAAAATTGCTCAGTGAAATCAGGAAAACCCTCAGGGATTCCACCAGACTAATTACGCTGTAGTTGAGTCCTATAACTTATTTGTACAGGCTTTTTATTGTACACTCGACTCCATGAGCCACATGTTCGTGCAGTCTGACATTACTTAGAACATAGAAGAGAGCAGACATGGAGTACACTTCCTTCTTCGACGGTATGCGTGCACTAACGTCTGAACGTTACTCACTGTTTAGTAATACTTAGTAAATAAAATAGTATTTAGTAAAAGATAAGAGCGAGTTACAGCCTACTCTAGTTACGAAACGTACCTCCATGGTATGGTTTTAAATAAACATTTTTGACAATGAATGTCTGAGACTTACCTTGAAACTACATCCAGGATCTGTGCGTATATTCCTAATCCATATCTTTCTCAGAGAGTTATATTTTGGGAACATATGAAACGACAACTCAATCGTCAGGCACACAGCAATGTGACATGTTTATGAATTACGTCATTCGTGCAATAGAGATCAGCAGTCAGTGGTGACCAAAGATTATACAGCGCCGTAGGCGCAAGATGGGGAACTGGGCCTTTATCTTGGCAAGTAAATTCGCATTGGTGTTGACTCGCTGTCATTTTTCCAAGACGGCGATTCCGTGTAAGGGCGATCGAACCAGGGGCGAACTGCCCATTCAGAGATCGATCGGCGAAAACGACCAATTAGGAATCAATTTACAAAGCAGTTAATCTTAGACACTTGAGGGCGTTAGTCAATTCGAAAGTTAGAAATCTGAGAAGCGTTACGGCCATAACGCTTCTCAGATTCAAATTTTTTGAGATAAAAAGTGATATATTTTTCCATAACCGCGGTACTTCTAAGTGAACGTTTCTCAAGATGCATTATACTATCCAAAGCAGCTGTACTTCTTAGCAAGTAAGTTTTTATTGTCATAAATTTTCAGAGTCATTACCAAACGTATGCAATGCCTTTAACCACGTGACGTTTTTAGTCTCTTTTCGAGGTGCGCGCTCCACGCTTTGTTAGTCTTTAATGCAGGGCTTATTTGAAACTTTAAAAATTAAAGTCAACCATTTGAGATATGAACTTTATTTTTTCGACAAATGTCAAAGTAAGGGAGGGTCTTTCTTTATGACACGATAAGTGACCTCTGTGACATCTACTTCCGGTCAAACCGGAAGTAGCTCTTTATATAAAATTGCTAAGAGCTAGGAACATGATTCTGTCACCAAATACCAAGGTTAGGAAAGGTCATTCTCTGTTGCACATCGGGTGACCTCTATGACCTGGACTTCCGGTCAAACCGGAAGTAGCTCCTCATGTAAAAGTGGTTAGAGTTAGGAACATGATTATTTCGAGAAATATCAAAGTTAGGGAAAGACTTCATTTGTGAAACATTAAGTGACCTTTGTGACATCTACTTCCGGTCAAATCGGAAGTAGCTCTTTATTTAAAAATGGTGAGAGCTAGGAACATGATTCTTTCACCACATACCAAGGTTAGGGGGGGTCCTTCTCTGTTGCACATTGGATGACCTCTGTGACCCTATTTAAGATCAAACCGGAAGTAGCTCCTCATTTATACATGGTAAGAGCTAGGAACATGATTCTTTCACCAAATACCAAGGTAAAGGAAGGTCCTTTGTTACACATTGCGTGACCTCTCTGAACTCTACTTCCGATCAAACCGGAAGTACCTCCTCATTCAAAAGTGGCTAGAAATTCCTGTCCAAACCGGATGTTCAAATTAAATATTATATTATAAAGCTCAATTTAACTTATGTTTTTTTTTCATATTTTCTTATATTTAAGTTGGATTAACTTTTAATTTCATTTAACTTTTAACACATAAAATAATTTTTAATACATCACACTCCGAACACCTAGTTTTTGTGATGCCACAAAAACTCATTTCTAGTTTATGGGTTATTTTGGCCACGTCCTTGAGACCAGCATCCCAACATATTTTCATAATGACCTCTTGAAAGTTTTTCAAAACATGCCAGTCCCCAAGATAAGGTATGACCCATCCAAGCGAATCACCATATTCAAATTTGACCTCTGACAACAACTTTATAGTAGCACTATCACCTGCAACTACTAAATGATTTTTGAGTTTGCCAATTCCGAACGATTTGTACAGCAAACCTAACATTTTCTTCAAGGTTTCTTTAGAATCTGCCTTCTTATTCAACACATAGAGATAATTGAACTTTGACTGTGCACAATATATGGGAACATTTCTTGGTCAAAGTTCATGATTTCATTTTCTTCTAAACCTGAAAGACCAAATTTATCTAACGAAAGCTGGCAGAACATGTATGTTTTAAAATGGGCACGCTTAGGTCAGAAGCTTGAGGAACAACTAGTTCTGAAAACTGTTCATCAACTTTCCTCCGTACACTAGGTTTTTTAAATTCTTTTGTGTACTTCATTTTCAAATGTAAAGTACTCTGACTGTCTTTGACACAATCTGGACTTTCACAATTTGACACAATAACATCATCACCCGCAATATTAGAATAATATTCAGCAGACTCAACTGCGCACCACTCAGTCTTGGGAAATTTGTAAAAATATTCAAAGGGCAATTGACTCCTCACGGAAAAGATTATTCAAACTAGACCTGCAAGAATCCTTCACTAACAACTCAAAGTGCCACACAATGAAACAACACCAGGTGTGTAGACTGAGACATATATGATTAGTATTTGATAAACAGTGATCCATCACTGGGATACTTTGCAACTATTTTAAGCCCTTTCTCTGTGTCTTTGATACAGCCTTATTTCATTTCTTAATGCATAAGAAATAGCACGTAACTCAAGATGACCAGCATTTGTCCCCAGTTTTTCATTATCTTTAATGCGGTCAGAAAATGTTGGGTATGAATTATTTTGATCAATCTCCAACAGATGTTTTTGTGTTTGTATAATGTAGTTTGTGTAATACAACACTTTATTATTTTTTTTTCTGTGAATTTAAAGGCATGCTGTTTTTGCTCCTTTGTTCCTGGTGTTTTAACGAAGTATATTTATTTTAAGGTAATTATTTGATTGAATGTAACTTGTTTTTATTTTTATTTCATTTATTTTTATATCCTTAGTCTATAATTTTATTGTTAGGTAGGTAATCATTTGATTGAAGGATTTTTTTTTTTTAACTTTATTTTCAAATTATTATTTATTGATTAGTTCTTTAATATGACACAGCTATGATCGATCTCTTTTTTGAATATGTGTGGGCTCTGATAAGAGCCGTTTGGTTTTTGGATTGGTCTGGTTGATGGTGTGGTCACTTAAGAGTGCTGGCCCGTTGATATGACTGCATGCTAGAAGGCCAGACGTAGAGATGTGTCCGGACTCGTACTGGTCCCAGAGCGCAAACAACTTGCCTTGCGGTCTCAGGTACTTCCTGTGCTGGTACCGACAAAGCTTGGCCTCCTTGATGAGCTTGATCTGGAGTGTCACCAACATGGCCTCACGATGCAGCAGCTGTAGAAGCTTGTAGAAGTGGACGCCGTGATTGCCCGCCTTCTGGTTGATTCTGTGGTGCCACCCCTCCACGTCGTTGTTAGTGCGTATACTTCTCATGAACACGGACCAACAAGAAGGCTGCCACTGTGAACTGGCAACCCATGGCCTTGTCTTGGAATTTCTTGAAAGCTCTTGAGATGTGTTCTTCTGGGAGGAAAGGGAGCGCCATGACACTGATGCCAAACCGCTTGAGTCCAGTAAAAAAAGCACCCCTAGACCGTCACCTGTGGGAAGCCTCAGCGAATTGCAGACCATAATGCACCCTCGAAGTCAACCACCATATCTGCAACGTTCTGACCTCCCGATGGTAGTTGCCGCTTGAAGTACTTGAGAAGGTGTTTGTAATCTCTTTTCGTGCGCTTTCCCATCAAGCAGAATGCCAAATGTACCTGCTTCTGCTCGCCGGTGTCCCCCTTGGCAAAGGTGTGGATTGTGAATAGCTGGCAGAATGGCTGTTTCATGATCTTGAACATACCGTCAAGGGTTGCCATCTGCTCCGCTGTTGAATAGATGATATGCTGGGAGTTCCCCACACGTAAATCTTGCTGGAGAAACCCCTCTGGCACACTGTCCAGAACAAGATCGAAGTCCAGGTCGGTAGGTTCTTGAGGGCGTTAACTCTGTGGGCTCTGTTCGCAGCTCGTGTCAAGTTTGCAGGCTTTTGACAAGCAAATTGTGCTTCTGGTGGAGTCAACTCTGTAAAAACACCCTCGACAATGTCGCTGGCTGGACGGAAGATACTCTCCTCAGCCTTCTTCTTGACAGCAGCCTTGACAGCAACAGCAACATTCTGGGGGTTCGCTGGATGCACGTGACTCTGTTGCCGCCAAAATCTGAACCGATCACCATGCTGGAGGACCGAAACGGGACAACGCCGGGTCTTACTCCGCAAGCTACACATCCATGAACTGAATTCAGAAGTGGGGTCCTTCTTCCACTTCTTAGTGTATGTGTAGCAATTGGAGTCAACCAATGTGTCTTTGTCCCACACGGTACCTCCAAAGGTGATCTTGAAGGTAGTCACCGGAGTATCCCCGAGACCCTCAAGTTCGTTATGAAGAGTTGGGTCGGCTATCGTGTCCTGCTGAGCCTGCGGGATGTCAAAATGTCCACTCAAGTTGAATGAGATAGCCATTTCATCATCCCCAGCCATACCCTGGTCAGACAGCCAAGTTCTCTCAGCCACTGGGGCATGAGAGTACTCATTGTCTGTACCAGAGCACGGCTCGCAGATCCAAGCAGGGCTCCACGAAACCAACATCAACTCGACATACGACTCCTGAGAGATCCCGGTGTTACACGTTCGGTGCTGCCATTTGTCACATCACTCGCATAGTACGGCCTGCTGGTTAGAGCGGACCGCCTTAGCACAGACAATGCACGGGTAACGAGGATCCATCTTGAAGTCTTGTCTGAAGTCTTGAATCTTGGAAGTCTTGAGTCTTGAATCTTGATCTTCAGTCTTGGAAGCCTTGTCTTGAATCTTGAGTCTTGACTTGAAGTGATGGTATTTGGTCCATACAGGGACATTTATAGCATTTTGTAATAATGAAAAATAAAGCTTACGACAGTAATGACGCAGCCCCGCGTGACTGCACAAACGCACTTTTGACATTAAACAAGGTCATTAAACGAGACGCGGCGTGGCTAACACGGTGGCACGGCTGGCGGCACTATGACTTTGTAAAAAGTACAGATAGCATATGGTTATGACATCACCCATGTTATGATCGTATACACCCAAAACTGAAAATATCGCTATTGTCAAACCTCAACAAAAAAATATTTCCCGATTCGGCAGAAGTCAAATTGGTATGTAGCGATACACAAACCTTTCACCAACACCGTTTGACCACTTTTGTGCGAAACAGTCAGAAGCACTTAAAATGTCAAGGCATGTAGAGAAATGTTCATATATTTTAGCACATTTTGAGAGGTAATTTCCGACAAAAGGTTTGTCCAAAATGACAAAAAATGTTGGTTTTTTTTTGGAAATATACTTTCAAAAGTGTACTCACCAACCCATGTTGACCCAAAAGTAACCTCCAGGGTTTCCCAAGAAGTTTTCCATGGGCTGTCCTCAACTCACGTTTTTTCTCGCAAACTTCCAAAAGGTACGAGAGTGAATTTTGCTGCAAATAAAAATCTCCTGTTCACCTCATTACAGCATATGCTGCGCGATGACTGAACAGGGAGTATTACCAGTGTGAACTTTACCCGTGGTTCTACAAATAAAGAACAATAAATCCTAATTAGTCTATACAAATTATACTTACAATCTATAACAGGAACAGGATCAACTATAATCCCCAAATAATCCCATAATAAAGGAAGGCTTAATAACTAGGATGGTAACTTTACTGGCAGGTAAACTTTGAGAAGAAATTGATTATTAGATCCCCCAAATGGCGAGAAGAATATACATTACATGTAACCTTAATAATCAACAACTTTGGCAAGGTATTCAGAAACTTCCATTACTATGGTAAACACTACTACATGTATAACAGAACTGGTAAATAACCTTCCTAAGCAACCCGTGTAATTTAAAAACAAGTCCCAAATTTCTCTCAATAACCCATCTTATGAACCAATAAAAAATGATCCTATTCACTTTTATACTGCACGCACGGGGCGTGATTATACTGGTTGATGGATAAAGATTAAATGGTGATTTTAGGTGAATTTGTGGAATTACTGGAGAACATCGATAAGAAACATCACAGCCATTCCAGCGGTAAATAAAGACGCCCTCTGTCGTTGAAAGGTAGGCAGTGCATTGTGATCGTCATGAAGAGGCGCTGTATTGACCTCTTTTGACCCCATGTAATGAATAATTAATTAGGGAACTTTCTTCTTCGTTTTTGATTGGTTCCCCCAAATCTAGGTGATTTGGGAGTCCGCGAAGGGACGATACTTACCTGTTAAACCTACAATTTGCATATTTCTCTTAGCCTTAGGCTTCCACGCTAGAATTTTATACCACAATAGGGCGCCCTCCATCGTCCGCCCCTGCCCACGGCCAACTCGTCCTCTTTTTCTCTAGAACTTAGTAAGGCGAGCCACTGTGGGGAAGGAAGGAGGGAGGGTTTAACAGGTAAGTATCGTCCCTTCGCGGACTCCCAAATCACCTAGATTTGGGGGAGTCCACTTCAGGGGACTCCCTTACCTGTTAAACCTACAATTTGCATAGACTAGCCCCGAAAAATGGATGGTGGGCTTCAGAGCGAGCCTATTCAAAAAACCGCGTCTCGGGAAACCTAAAACTTAATGTTCCTTCGCGTTGTCCCATACCAAAAGGTATGAATAAAAAAAAAAAAAAAAAAAAAAAAAAAAAAACTAACAGAACTCACCAGAAAGCTTATTCTTTCTTGATCCAGAGGTAATGCCCCCATCACTCCAGGGTAGAACCTTCCTTGGATGCTCCTATTGAGAGGGCTGTACGGCCCGTCCTTCCTTCTGCTTGGAGAATATCCCGCAGGTAGCAGGATGTGAATGTTGATGGTGTTTTCCAGGCTGCTGCTTGCAAAATGTCCTGAATGGGGACACCTTTAAAGTAGGCCCATGATGTCGTCATGGCTCTGGTGTCATGGGCATTGACCCGAATGTCCGGTACCTTTGGCCAGTCTTTGATAGATGCCTGGATAGCTGTAACTATCCACCGGGAAATGGAGTCTGCAGAGACTGCTTTGTGTGGTTTATTTGTTGAAATAAACAGTTGGGTGGTGTCTCCTCTCAAGGGTTTTGTTTGAGCCAGGTACCACTTGAGTGCTCGAACTGGGCACCACAGTTTATCTTGTGGGACCGAGGAAAAACTTTTAAGGTCCGGCACGAAAATTGGTGGAGGAAGGAAGGAAGGAGATTGATTCTTCGTTAAAAACCCCTGACGAGGCACCAGTCTTACTCCACTTGGCTCCCATCTAATGTGCCCTGGTTCAACTGAAAGGGCATGGAGCTCACTTCTTCGTCTAGCTGTGGCTGTAGCCAACAGGAAAACTGTTTTGACTGATAGGTCTAATAAGGGGGCATTCGCCAATGGTTCATATGGCGGTTCCGCCAGGACCTTAAGAACTTGTGCAAGATCCCAGGATGGAACCAGCTTCCTAGATGGAGGCCTTTCAACATACATCCCCCGCAGGAGCTGAGCCAGGCTAGCGTTATTGGACACAGTAGATCCATCTCCAAACCCTTTATGGACAGCCGCTATAGCTGATCTATAGCCCCGAATAGTGGATATCGTCAAATCCTTATGAAACAGGTACATAAAGAAATCTCCAACCACTGCTAGAGGCGTTGTGCATGGATCATAAGTGTGTTCTTTGCACCACCTATGATAATGTCGTAATCGGCTGTCGTAAGTCCTACGGGTAGACAGTCTGCGGCCTTGGGCTGCCAATGAGGCAGCGTCTGCTGAAAGGCCCGCTGATCGCAGTGATTGCTTGACAGCATCCAAGATGTTAGGTGGAGGGACTCTACCCCTGGTTGCGGGATCAGGGACCGTGGTTGACGCAGTAGGTCTGATCGCACCGGTAGAATTATCGGCGGATTGCACAAGAGGCGAACTATTTTCTGAAACCAAGGCTGGCGTGGCCAAAATGGTGCGATGAGGATGATTCTGCACTCTTCCGCCTCGATCTTTGTCAGTACCCTTGGTAGAAGCGAGATCGGGGGAAACGCGTATGCTAGCATGTTTTTCCAACTGATGGAAAAAGCGTCTGCTGCCCATCCCTTCGGATCCTGGTTGCGTGTACAATACACCGGTAACTGATGGTTCAGTGCCGACGCAAACAGATCGATGTGAGGACGATCCCATACTTGGAAGATCGATTGAACCACTGCCGGGTGCAGAGTCCATTCGGTTGGAAGGACCTTCCCCCGAGACAGAGCATCCGCCATGATATTCAGCTTTCCGGCTAAGTGGACCGCCGTAAGATTGATCTGTCTCGCCTGGCACCAAAGCAGAAGCTCCCATGTGTGCATGCACAACTGCGGGGAATGCGTTCCGCCCTGGCGGTTTATGTAAGAGACAACCGTTGAGTTGTCCGATTTTATGAGGACCACTTCCCCTGTCACTATTCTGACAAAATGTTTCAGTGCTCGAAAAACTGCGAGCAGTTCTAGGACATTGATGTGGTATTGACTGTCCGCCTGGGACCAAGAGCCCGCTACCGATTCCATTCCAATGTGTGCCCCCCAACCTGTGTTGGAGGCATCGGTCACCAGAGTTAAGGTAGGTCGCGGTCGTGGGAAAATCAGTCCCACCATGATGTTTGTTCGCTGCGACCACCAGTCCAGGTGGGGGCAAATCATATTTGGGATTGGCACTGGCCGCTGGATATGGTGAATACATGGTCGGTAGTATGCAAGTAGATGCAACTGTATCGGGCGCATCCGCAACCTGCACCATGGGAGTACGTCCACCATGCTTGCCATTAGGCCCAATAGCCGAAGCCATGCCACTGCTGGGGCCACACTGGCAGTTCTGAACAGAGTGATGCAGTCCAAAAGATTGTGGACTCGATCCTCGGTAGGAAAAGCTAGTCCTCGCTGGAGGTCCAGTTTTGCTCCTAAGAAAACTGGGTGCCTTGTCGGATTTGGCTGCGATTTTTCGATGTTGATCAGAAAACCTTACTCCGAAATGATGTTTGCAGTTAGTTTGAGTGCCCAGCTTGTTTCCTCCTTTGTCTCCCCAACAATGAGCCAATCGTCCAGGTAAACAAAAATCTGTACCTGACGTCGCCGGAGGATTCCCGCTACGACTTTCACCAGCCGTGTAAACACCCTCGGGGCAGTGGAAAGGCCGAACGGTAGTGTCAGAAATTCGTAAGTCCTTTGGTCGTAACGAAACCGTAGGAACGCTCGATGTTCGGGCCACATCGGAACATGTAGATAGGCATCCTTTAGATCGATCAACACTGCCCAGGTTGGAATGGGTAATGCATCCAAAACTGTCCGCAGCGACTCCATCCGAAACCGTTTTGGTCGGACATATTTGTTTAATGGCCGAAGGTTTAAAATCGGTCGCCATTCTCCTGTGTTTTTCTTTGGAGCTAGAAAAAAGGTTGAGAAATACCCTCGATTCGCATCCTCTGTTTGCACTCTGCGTATGGCTTGTTTTTGCAAGAGGGCGGATATCTCCGACTCCAGAGCATGACGCTTTGTTCGGTCGGTTGGAATCGGTGTTGTTCTCGGTAGGTATGCAGACGGGGGAGTACTTGTAAACTCTATTTTGTAGCCGGAAGCTACCGTTTTTTGTACCCACCCGTCGTTGCACAAAAGGGCCCAAGTCTTTGCGAAATAAATGAGTCGACCCCAAACGGGCCCAGGAAAGGGGGTCGTGGGAAGGGGGGCGTCACCGGCGCCAAGCACCACCCCGGTAACCTCCGCGCGAAGCTTTGGAGCGGGGGGTGAAGCCGGCTCTACCTCGTGAACGCGACCCAAAAGCCTGACTCTGTCCAACAGTTGTAGTGGGCTTGAAAGAAGAGCCCGATGGATTTGGAGCAAACGGCTTCAACGGTTTACGGGGGAACGTCTTGCCCTTAGTAGCTCCACTGTTGCCTCTTGCCGGACGAGAGCTGCCTCCTTGACTTGATTGTTTATTGAGGTTAATCTTGTCTGTGGCTTTAATTCGCTTCGCCTCGGCTTGCATGACCTCCTGGAATTTTCCTCCAAATAAATCGGAACTCAGCCGGGGGAGAGATTCCAGGTTGGACCTCAGTCCATCAGAGGGAACAAAAATCGTATCCAAAACGTTTGTCCTCCGTGCATTGATTGTCATCAAGAACACCCGCATAAACTGGTCCATACACAGCCGTAGCCCGTCGTCAAGGCAACGAGAAGCTGTCTCGGTTGCCTCTGGTGATACAGGTGAATCTGCTTCACAAGAACACACCGAATATTCGGAAAGGAGTTGTAAAAAACATGCCACCCGAATTCCTGCCCGTGAAGCCGTATCAATTTTTATTAATGACTCCTCAAACACATTTTTTTCCTTGGACGGAAAAGGTGACTTCAAAGTACTTCGACCGCCCGAATCCGCCGTGATTTTATCACGCACTGTAGCGGGCATGGGCGGCACTGATAAAAAATTATCAAAGTCTGCCTGAGGTACTCTGAACGGGCGAGTTTCCCGGCGCACGAACGGACGTATCTTTTTCACTTCCGAAAGTGCGTTCATACGATCGGCACACAGCCGATCAATTGGAAGAACCGGAAAAAATTCCTTTGGTTCGACCGGCGCGGTACGACGCTTAAACGATTGTCTAGCGCCCTCTACCGGGTCTGGTTCTTAATTGGAAGGTATGTGCAACACCCGTACCATATCTTTCATGACCATACGCAATCGCTGGTCGGTTGTGGATTGGTAGGATGATTCATCACCCGAGGAATAATCCTCCCGCCCTGGGGGTCGTTCCCGGTCATCCCGTCGCTGTGTCAGGGGAACAGTTTCCTCATTTCCCGAGGATTGTTCGGTGTTTGGGACCGCTACCGCTGCTGAAACACGGCGTGGATCCCTATCTGACACACTGCCCGGGTCGGAAAAACTATCCGAGACGGTGATTGACATTACGTCCTCCGTCCTCAGTAAAACCTGCCTTGGCTCCGGTGGAGCCACCGGTGGAGCCGGCGCTGTCGGCTTGGGTATTAGTGACGTGATACTGGCCGTCAGTTCACGGAACCCTTGTAATAGAAGGGCCGATGTGGGGTCTTCCCGCTTACTATGATGCCGGCGATGACCCCGTGGCGATCGGGAAGATGAGGATGATGAACTGGAACTAGTATATCTTCGGCGTCTTTTACGCCGGTGGCGTTCCTCACCATCGGACTTATCCCGGCTCCGATGCTGTCCGTGGCTCGGGGCCGGGGCCACATAAACACCCGCCCAATGTCTTTGGCCAGGCACCGGTGTTTCCGGGTACCGTTCCGGTCTTACCGGAGTCTGTTCCGGTTTCACCGGGGATAACGTGGCCTGTCGCTACCTGCACCGCAGGCACAGCTTTGGCCCGGGAAGTACCCTTTTTCTTCCCCTGCTTACGTTTGGAAGCGATCACGGGCTGCCCGGCTGGGGGCGCCGTGTCGGATCCATCACTCAAAACGGCCTGGGACATTTCCCCCGATTGAGTGATCTTGCTTGGACTCTCGGCGCCAGTGACTATACTAAATTCCGGAGGCCTCACAGGCACGGATTTAGTAGTATGGCCCGATGCTTTACCGGTGGCCAGAGACCCTTTAGGCATGACCCCGGAAAGCGGCGATCGTCCTGCCGATGTCGTCTTTTTGGCTCTGGACACAGCTCCGGAAGACGCACTGGCTGCCGATTCACCCGAGGGAGACCGGGAACGAACCCATGCCGCTACGGCCTCCCAATCTGCTGACCCCCAGTCCTTGCAAACCGAGCACGGCACTTGCCGATTACACGGTCTACAACGGGGGCACAAGGCATGTAAATCTTGCTCGGGACGGGGCTTAATACGTCGGCAAGAAAAACATGGAACAAAATTTTTGGGCGTCACCCCACGCTTGCTTTTGCGTGAGTCCGCCATCCTAATAACTGAAAATGTAACGTGAAATCTTTTCACAATTCAAAAATAAAGAACTGACACAACTCGTGTAATTTTAATTACCAAAAACAGAAAACGAGTGTACTCTGTACAGTTAGTAAACGTCTATACAATATAAAACGTAAGAAGCACAGTATAATCACTAAAGGAAAAACTCACAACTTCCTCCGAAAATACCAAAAATCACTTAAGGATCCGTCCGTAACAAAAAACACGTCTGTCTTCGCTGAACGCTAGAGAAAAGAGGACGAGTTGGCCGTGGGCAGGGGCGGACGATGGAGGGCGCCCTATTGTGGTATAAAATTCTAGCGTGGAAGCCTAAGGCTAAGAGAAATATGCAAATTGTAGGTTTAACAGGTAAGGGAGTCCCCTGAAGTGGACTAAAATGACTTGTTGAACCCCCCAAATATAAGTCACGTAACTCAAACTTATTGAAGAACATAAGATACATCATGGAGGTAGAAATTAAAAGGAGTTAGAACGAAAACCTAATCCTGTTTACGACTCATTAGCGAGTTTGGTGGCCTGCAGTACACCAATGGTGTCTCCCGCTGAGCCCAGTAGTTTTACGACCGGATAAGCGCTCTTTGTGCACGATGTCTGCTGCCGCGATAATCCCTCTGCACGTACGTGTTTTTTTCGTTTACTGGAGTAAACAATTTTCCCAACAAATATGAGAGCAGTGTGTTCTCCGCATGCGCAGTTGCATTTAGCGTGCCTGTAACCATGCGCCATGTTTTCCGTTCGCTTCCACGCAGTTTTCTGATTCGAATGATGTTTTGATCGCCGATTTCCGCCGTTTTTTCGCCAGTTTATGGGAAAAACCTTATTTTTCCTTAAAAGGTAAATACTGTTGTTTTAAGTGGTTATTTTTAGGTTTTTTTTGGTAGGTTCCCGATCTGTCCCGATCAAGAAAAGTATATTTTTAGTAACTGATAGTGCATCCCTTCGTTGTAGCGGTGTAGGCATGTCGTTACGATTTATTACACAAAAGTTATCGTGTCTTTACTTTTTTTTGTTTTTCCCCGAAAGTACACATATTGCCTATGTTTGGTACATCCCTGTTATGTGTCTTGTGAAGCTAAGTTTAAGTTGAAATGGTCTTGTAAGGGAAAAGTTTTGTACAATTATTATAGGCTACTAAAACAGTAGTCTAGTGGGAATAGTGTGGTAGTTATTTTTCTTGTCAGCTTGAAGTTGTAGTTGTAGGCTTAAAGTTTTACATTTCAATTAATACAATTCATTGGGGAAAACTTATTTAATGCCGGTCCTTTCATGTGTTCATGTATTTGGTTTGCCTGAATCCACAATATTAATAATAACACTGGAGTAGCAATATATTGCCTAGGCACCCTAGATGAACAATACGTTTTGTTTGTAATCATTGAACAAGATAATAATTTGCAGAAACTTCTAAATTATGCATATTTGTTTAATATTAAACAGCTGTTTCTGAAGTTAAAAACAAAATAAATAAATAAAAGAATGTGGTGACATGATAAGCAGGCTATGTGCTGTTGTTCATAATTTGTTCATAAACTTTTAAACATTTTATTTTTAAGTACAGTGTATACTTTTTAAATATGTTTTAACACCATTTTAAACATATAATGTTAAATATTTGTGTATAATAGAGGTATTTTGTTTTGTTTTATTTTTTTATTATAGGATTCATCAGCGAGAAGCTACATACAAATTTGTCTTCCGTAATGGTTTCTCATTCTCAGTGTTTGCATAGTATTTGTAGACTATGTGGGGTTTCTCGGGCAGTTGTTGCGGGCCGCAATCCAATACCAAAAGTAAAGTTTGCAAAGCAGATTTTCACCGCATTCAATATTGACATACAGGATGATGTTTCAGATGTACATCCACAATTTCTCTGTAAGGTATGTGAGGTGAAATTGAGGCAATGGTGGTCCAAGTTTAGCCACAAACACATCAGGACGGCAAAGTGCAGTATTACTTTGGCCTCATTCGATAGCTCTGGCTGTGACGGTTGTAAGGAGGTTACACAACCACTGTCATTGGTGCTCCACGACTATAAAGAACAGGCTGTCGGATGCAACTTGGTAACATGGTTTTCTACAGAATTTCTCCAAATAATGAAAATGAGCCCTGAGTGGGATGGAAATCCTATCGTTTGTGTGAAAATCTTTTCAGATTTTTCATGGCAGCTGAAGATTGCAGATGTCGTTATCCAGGATGATGTTCTTCGACTGAAAATTCCAGCGAAGATAAGTATTTCTGACTGCAAACAGCTGTGTTTATTTATTTCTGAAAGGGTTGTCTGTGCTGGAAATGATGACTTTCCAGATTTGATTGACTTGAAGAGAGGGCCAGAGGGTCAGATTCCTGTGTCCATCACTCCAAAAGATGAGTTCGTCAATGGCACTATTCGACATAGGTGTTGTAAGATGATGCTTGAAGAGGGGGAGATTGGTCGTTGTGAGGTTTGCAAGATTCATCGCAGTGATTTGGCTTCGATGGTACATCGTTTGAAGAAAAAAGAAGACAACGTGGTGACTGCCTCTTCCACAATGCCTCATGTGAGCATGACATACTTGTCTCAACTTCAACAAAAGGCTGATAGTGTCCAAGCCGAGAGGAGAAGTCTCAAGCGGAGAAGTGCTTCCCTTCAAGATAAAATTACTTGCATGCTAGAAGTGGAAGCAATTTCAGTCAATAACCACCAGGATGAAAGCCTAAAAGAAACCATGAGGGCTTGTAATGATGCAATCATGGCTGAATTTCCAGAAGAATCTCCTGCTAGACTGATGTGGGATCAACAAAAAGAGTCCGCTATGAAGGGCAAGCAAATGCGCTGGCATCCTGCGATTATCCGGTTGTGCATTGCCCTTCATAGCAAATCTTCATCAGCCTACAATTTGATGAGAGATTCAGGTTTCATGAGGCTGCCACATGAGTCGACACTTCACCCCTACAGCCATTTTGCCGACATTTCTCCAGGGTTCTGCCATGGCTTGATAGATAGGATTGCAAGTGACCACCATCTACACAGCTGCCCAGAAAAAGAAAAGCATGTGTCTGTCCTATTTGATGAGATGAAGGTGAAATCTGGTCTGGTTTACTCTGTAAGGTCCGACGAGATAGTTGGTTTTATTGACATAACGGAAGTTAGTAATGAGGTCTTAGATTTTGAGTGTCGATGTAAGGGTGAGGAGAAGTCCAATGGAGCAACCCGTGTTCTTGTTTTGATGGTTCGAGGTTTATTTAGTTCACTTCATGCGCCAATTGCATATTATTCAACTAGAGGTGTGACAAGCAGCCAGCTCTATCCTTGTGTAACACAGGCCATTACTTATTTAGAATTTGTTGGCTTTAATGTTTGGTCCTTGGTCTGCGATGGAGCGTCCCCGAACCGCAAATTTTACAAGCTTCATGGAGAAAGAACAAAAACGGAGCCAACTTACAAGACACAGAGCCCATTTGACGAGAAGAGATCAGTGTTCTTTATCTGCGACACACCTCACTTGATGAAAACTACAAGGAATAATCTGGAAAATTCCGGATACAACAAAACAAGACAACTCTTTGTAAGTGTTTTATTTTTATTCTACCCCAATGCAAATATTTAAAGTTAACCATCCATGATTCTGCCAACCATTCAGAAATTAGTTTGCAGTGACTGAGCAAACTCATGAACTTTTTTTTAATCAAAGTATGTGGTTTTGTGCATCAGAATATACAGGTCTTACGTGCATTTTGAAAACAGTTTTTAATGCATATTTTATTATTTTTCCATCTATATACAGTACGACAAACAGATTATCAGCTGGACTCATCTCCTTGATCTGTACGAGTGGGACATTGGACTCCAGAGAATCTCACCTGGTCTCCGGCGTCTTCACAAAATCAGCTATGATCACCTTCATCTAACACCGAGCCTTAGAATGAGAGTGTACATGGCTACTCAGGTAATGTTGTACATGTATTTGGTAATTGGTAAATTTTGACAATTAAGTTTTATCAAAACCAAACATGTTTTTGTGTTGCCAAAACTCTTTGTATTGGTTAGAATAAACCTCCATGTTATTTAAGTCAGTTTGTGTTTACATCTGAAGGTTCTGAGCACAACTGTCGCCAATGCATTGGAAGGAATGGGCCGACCTGGAACAGCATCAACTGTCAAGTTGCTGAGACTGATGGACCAATTTTTTGACTGCCTGAATGTGAGCAACCCAATTCAAGGAATGTGTTCACGCAAGCCAGCTTTGGAGCCGTACACTAGTCCTGATGACTGGCGCTTCAAGGTATTATTAATTTTTTTTAGAAGTTTTCCATCCAGTGATTTGCAAAATTTATATGATATTTTGTTTAAATCTAGAGTAGAGCCTCAAAATTTTGCAAGCTGTACATTTATAATGTTTTCTTCAAAAGTAGTATGAGGAATTGTCTTTACATGTATATTGATAGCTCCAATTTGTATCCTTATTTGTTGTTGTTTTTCCTTTTAAGTGGCTGCTGGATGACTTTCTTGGATTTTTCAAAGACTGGGAGAAGCAAGTTCAAGACATTCCAGACCTTTCTAAAACTAAAAGACAAAGCATGTGCTTAGCAAGGAGACGATTGAAGGCCTCTGGATAACAGGTACGGAAATAAATATAAGTGCTCTATGACCACAAATCAGTTTCTCCTCAAAGCCTATACGTAATAGTCTTGCCTCTTGTTGATACAATTCGAATTGGCAATCATTATTGATTGTTCACATGAGTGAAATGTAAATCTTGGGTGTATTTAGGCTTCTAAAACTAATGAAAACCTTTATTAAAATAGTCAACAATTTAAATTGTGTTTAACTTTTTACTTTCAATTTAGTTCATTCTTTCGTTGAACTGACAAGAACTCTCCTAGCTTCCTCTGGTGTGACATACTTCCTGGGCGAGAAACTCAACCAGGATCCACTGGAGGAGTATTTCAGCAAGCAGCGTGGTGCTGGAGGGAGCTGGGACAACCCAACAGTGGAGCAGTTTGGGCACAATATGCTCACTCTTTATGTGGCTTCAAGCAGTGCCAAGGCTTCAAAGAAGGGAAACATAAGGAAAAGGGTCCGACACAGTGACACAAAAATTGACAGTACTCCTATTCCCAAGAGGAAAAAGAAAAGTTGTGTAAATGTCTGCGTTTATTAACTGTTTTATTTCATTTTTGGGCAGTAATTGTCCTACATGCATGTACTTGATTTAAGCTTAAAATGGTTTGAACAACTGCAAGTTATTTTTGGGTAGTTGCATCTGGCGACATGTGTTGAAGTACTCATACACAATTTTATGTGATGTTGGAGTAAAAGTAAACTCCACAACTCGAGAATAATTTATAAAAAACCATGGTACATGTATTTTAAAAATATTTTCAGGATACCATTTTAAAGTACAGTTTATCTTGATTCATTTAACTAGTACTTGGAACTGTATTCGGTCAGAGAGGCGTCATAACAAGCTGGACTTAAAATTTACTCTTGGTTGAAACAACAGGTACAATTTCAGTGACATTAGTTACCATGTAAAAGAATTCTTAATTTGTTCCAGACTTTTGGTGCATGAAGTTAAACTATAAGTACTTTACAGTTTTAATTTGCGCTTTGATCATCGCTTTGGAAAAGTGCAATATAAAGGTCTGTTATTATTATCACTAAAGGCTGGCAGAATGGACTGTAAATCTAAATAATAATTATCCACGAGTACATCCTTTAGATAATTTGGTGCTCCAATTTTAATCGTTCTTTTAATACACATCAAAATCGACTGATTACAGTTGAACCTCAAAAGCATATGACATTTATTTTGCCAACTCTTTCCTAAGAGCTTTTTCTGCCTTTTTGGATACTTGATTGTTTGCTTTCTTTAAATCAAGGTATACTTTCAGAAAGGCTTTAATTCTTATTTTTATCCAAAGGTTCACAACCATATCCAGTAGCTGTCTTGAACTATTACCAGTAATATTATCTTTGGTAAGATTACACCAGTACTCATGAACTCTATGCTTTGACAAAAAAATTTCTTTGAGAGAGCTCTTTATATTTTGACCAGCACATTTCTCCAAGTTTTCTTTTGAAAGTATTGGTCTTACTTCATTCTCCATTGTTCTAAAAAGTAAATAAACATCGTCTTTTACATGAAATAACCCACCTCCATTTTGAACATTAATCCAGTCATTGGTATATTCTAAGAATGTTTTGGCAGTGTCTGTAAGACATACGCCAAGCTGAAAGTACTTTGCAAAACTTAGCAGCTGTTTCGTTTTTCTGTTTCCTGAACTTTTCACAAAGTGCAAATGGAACGTAGCCAGCTGCATATCGCAAAACTTGTTCCTCTTCTTTTGTTAAAATAACATCAGAAGATAGATTATTTTGGGAAGAATCTGCATTATTTCTGTCCTTAATTATTAGGGTGACCAAATCAAGTAAAAGGTGTTGGTAAACAACATGACAATGTTTCCCATCTGTCTGTATTTGAAGGGAAGCCAGAAATAATTTCCACTCCTTAATGCTTCTCAACTTAAACTGGTGAAAGGCTTTCCACACCATATCCATTGCTTTAGGCTGAAGAAATTTGTCATCCCCTGATGTGACTATGATCCAAAGTGCAGATACCAAGGTATAGCTGAACTCCTTAAACTTGGAGGTGTCAGAAGCATTTAACAACGCTACCACAAGACTCATGACTAATGGTGCCATTGGGAAATTTCCTGAGAATAATGGATGAGCCTTGATTCTCTCCAGTCCAATCTTCATGTAGTTGACTGCGTAGCTGAGGGCATGTTCCTTGGTAAATTTCTGTGCTGGTCGTTTAACTGGGGAATAAAGAAGAAGTTGTAAATAAGGTTAGGGTCCACAAAAAAATTGAGGGAGTTAACTTTTTAACTTGTGTACATGATGTTGCAGTAGTTACTAAGTTTGTTATACTTGAGACGGGTACATGTAAATAATGTACAGTGCACATAGTACTTGACTACATGTGCGTCCATGGTTGAGACAAATTAACATTTGCTTGATAGCAATTACATGTACATATATGAATGGTCTATTGAGTGACGGAAAATAAAATATTTTACTGAATTTGTAAATGTTATGTACCTTTCGGTTTTCCTTTTTTGACCTTCCTGTCCTTGGTTGTCTCCGGCTGCTGAGGCGCTGTTTGCATCTGCTTCCCCTTTTCCAGTACCTCTGAGTTCTTAGGGTTTTGTTGCTCTCCCTCGTGAGTATCTTTATCATCTAGCGATGCTGCAGACACATCAGGCTCTGTACTTGTAGTAGGATTACTAGGAACAGGCATCAAGTCTGTGATGAAAACAGTAAATACAAACATAAACAAATTATTCCAGTTAAGAATTTCTTTTGAAAAACACTAACACTACCTTTATGCTAACACTAACAGTAAATTTGTTTTGATAGAAGGATTGGAAACCAAGAGTAACTCCAATATTTTATTAATATTACTTTAAATAGTTTTTTTTTAAGAAATTATTCATGAAGCAAGAAAAAGAAGAGTGTTTCAATCACTCACAGCAAGGTTTCCCCATGATAAAAAACGGGGCTTTATAAAATTAAAAGAGAGAAGGCCCCGTAATTTTCATCATGTCAGCACTAAGCAGGTATTTGTCATCAGTCAAAAACAAAATACTGTATTTCCATGGGATGGTTAAGTGCTACGAAACGATTGATGAATGCGGTTCCCGACTAAAGTTTAAAATACTGGGGACTCGAAAATAAAGTTATATAAATATATTATATGCAGCAGACATTGCTATTCTTCAAGTGAGAAATTATATTATTTGTCAAATAATACACCAAAGAAATTATTGGAAAATGTCTTACCGTTTGGTGCCTGACAAAGATCACACATCCACGAATCCTCGGGTACCGTTTGTGCCGTCAAGCCTACGCACTCGTAATGAAACCACTCGATTTTGCAATCACTTTCGTCACACGCAATCATATCGGTTGTTGCCGGTAAACCACATAAACAATACCGTGAAATGTCATCTTCGTTATCAGAACTAATTTCTCCATCAGAAATCGATTCTTGGTCTGCATCATTGGCAGAAAATTCACTGAAATCGGAGCCGTAATAAAAATCATCTTCACTGTACGCCGCCATGTTTGTTAAGGACGCGGTGGTAATGCGCACGCGCAGTAACTCCCAGCATGCACTTGTGTATCTGTCTTGGACTCCGATAAGG
The DNA here is from genome assembly GCA_911728455.2 of Marthasterias glacialis. Taxonomy (NCBI): domain Eukaryota; kingdom Metazoa; phylum Echinodermata; class Asteroidea; order Forcipulatida; family Asteriidae; genus Marthasterias; species Marthasterias glacialis. The sequence continues at coordinate 19,553,873 of OU452220.1, forward strand.
TGTTTATTGGATTAGTGGGATTAGTGGCCGATGTTTACTCCTGCTGTTTTTACGACCGCGGCACTAGACATTGAACCTGTGATCTCTGGTCGTTCTGACTCCTTTTAATTTCTACCTCCATGGATACATGTAAACAATGGTTAAGAATTACGTATTTCAAAGTCATTGCACGATCGTTCATGGCAATGAATAACATGGATCCCAGTACACACGAAAAAGTGTCTGTCTTCATGTTTTCTCAGATAATTATAAGATTAAGTTAATTAATAAATTGACGCTTTTTTCTATTTACTGAAGCAGTTTGAAGGTTAGGACAGCGGTAGATTGCTTGGTATAGGGTTAAGCTTTTTGGAATAATTTTGAGTTTTCTTGCTACACTAGTGACATGACGTTGTAGGTTACGTTAGAAGAGTAGTGTTGCAGAATCGCAATTATTACAGGCAAAATTACAACTTGATCCTGGGCCTAATTCTTCCTCAGGCTTGAGATCATGGAGGGATTTAAGACTCAGGGACAAGGTCCGTTTTGGAGGAAATAAATCGCAGGTTGCTGATGAGCGTCTTCTGTGTGCCCTGAAGCCGTTGTTGTCAACGAAGTTACGCGCTGAATCGACGACTACGGGGAACATTTCCCTCACCGATGGACGACATGCACGTCTGGAAATTTTCTTCTGCGAATCGGCCCGTTTTGCAGTGGATTTTCTTCTCTTTGGACTCTTCAGTAAACGGCTAATGTCTACTTTAGGACGGTTTCTAAAAATATCTTCGCTGTTCTCAACTCTATTAAGTGCCATGTTTACTAGTAAAGGCTAGAAACAGGAATGACAAGTTTTCTCAGTAACACCAAATTGTTTCAAATGTGGCTCGGAGAGATGCGATCTGCTCAAGTTCTATTCAGGCATCATTAAAGGGACACCGCGCAACGACACCATTGAGAGCCAGGTTGACTCCTGAAAGCTAGAAACAAGAAAGTTCTATTCAGGCATCGTTAAAGGGACACTGCGCAACGCATACCATTGAGAGCCAGGTTGACTCCTGAAAGCTAGAAACAAGAAAGTTCTATTCAGGCATCGTTAAAGGGACACTGCGCAATGCATACCATTGAGAGCCAGGTTGACTGCTGAAAGCTAGAAACATGAAAGTTCTATTTAGGCATCATTAAAGGGACACCGCGCAACGACACCATTGAGAGCCAGGTTGACTCCTGAATGCCAGAAAACAAGAAAGTTCTTTTCATGCATTGTCAAAAGGGACACCGCGCAACACACCATTGGGAGCCAGGTTGACTCATCAACTCGAACTTTTTATAAGTAGTGCGTTATCGAGTCGAGTCCATTACTTCATTATTTCTCTTCGACAAGTAACTATCCCTACAAGAAATACCATATTGTCAAAAGCTGTCTGTATCGAGTGGCTGGTCCCTAAGTGGTTGGGAGTTCTAGAAGACATGTCCATGGCTCGAATCAAGATCCGTGGACCTCTTGATATCGGGCAGGAGGTCAAGGTGTCCTACAGGTCTGGGGTCTTCAAGGCTAAAGTAGTTGAATACCCTGTTGGTAAGTTGAATAGTTTAGTTGAACGAAGTACAGTAGTACTGTCTTCTATACTACGGTATAGGCATTTACAAAAACAGGAAGCATTATGGGTTTTTTTTGCATCGCCTGAGCTAATGTTTGGCATGATTTTCTGTTTCAGGAAAACAAATTTGAAGCAAAAATCTAGCTGTGCAATTTTAGGAAAAATTAAAAATGTATATGCGGGAATACATGTACTAGAGTCAGCTAAAAAATCGGACGAGATATTTGATATTGGAGCAGGCTTACGATTTCCCGATGAAAACTTTTGAAACACAATTGAAGATTGTCATACTTAGAGTTGAGAAAAAAATAGAGATGCAAGTTGATAAAATATTCGGGCGAGATATTTGATATTGGAGCAGGCTTACGATTTCCCAATTAAAACTTTTGAAGCACAATTGAAGATTGTCATATTTGGAGTTGAGAAAAAAAAAATAGAGATGCAAGTTGATATAATATTTTCCCTTCTACAGGACGAAAGCAGCTGGCTGATGAGGTTGATGACGTCTATTGTTCACGCAAATAATGGAAGCACAATGGGGCAGAGTTAATGAGCCGCTGGTCTTGCGGCGGCGCCGCGGTGGAATCTCTCAAAACTGCCGAAATTACAAGGGACGCAGGAGGCCGATGCGGGCCACGGCGAGCTGATTAAAATACTTATGATGGTGTCCCTAATCTAACCAAAGTCGACGAAGACATCAATATAATCCAATCGGAAATAGATCATAAGGACACCCCGGAAGAAACGCACGAAATACTCAGAAATAAGTTAGAAGACTTAAAGTTTGAGCGCCAAGCCAGACTAGAGGTCGTCAAAATCATCGAAAGAAAATCGCGGGGGCAATTTGTTAGATTCAAAGAAACTATAACTAGAATCCTAAATTTTAATGAATTAACACTCGGGGAAAAAATTAGGGAAATATTTTACGAGCAGGGGATGACAATCGTTAGTGTTTTATCGGCCATAGGTTAAGCCATTAGTACGTTCGTCCCTTCCATCATCGCCGGTGTAAGAGGCGCCGTCAGCGCCGTGATGCCAAAACCAACACCACCCAATACAATACAATACAATACAATACAGGTACTTATATAGCGCTCTATACACATGGATATGGTTTCAGAGCGCTTTACATAGTAGTACAATATACATAACAGATAAGTTAATGCTCTTAGTCAAACAGGAGGGTTTTTGTGGCTCTCATAAACGCATCTAGTGATGGCAGATGGCGGACAGATTGCGGGATATCATTCCCAAGACAAGGTGCAAATGTCTGTAATGCATTATCACCGGCTTTACTGTTTGTTCTGGGGATGTGGAGCAAAGTACAGTCTGAACTTAAGCGAAGACCGGGTCGAGCAGAATGATATTGTGTGATGAGTGAGTCAAGATAGGTGGGAGCTTTACCATGAAGAGACTTGTAAACGAGGGTCAGGATTTTAAAGGTGATTCGTTGTTGTACCGGGAGCCAATGTAATTCTTTCAGCAGAGGGGTCACATGATCATATTTCCGGGCCATGAATATGAGTTTAGCCGCACGGTTCTGAACTCTCTGGAGACGCTGGATACTGGATAAGTTGACTCCATGCAGTAGCGAATTGGCATAGTCCAGTCTTGGTGCAACGATTGTTCTAATTGCATCTTCACATGCTTTTCTGTTGATGAATGGACGAATGCGTGCAATGTTGGACAGATGAAAATGGAGTGCACAACAAAGATCAGAGCCATGCTTATCCATCTTTAGTGCAGAGTCAAGCTGAACACCCAGGCACCTTGCAGACGACCCTGCTTTGATCGAAAAGTCAGAGATGGTGAGTGTGACATTTTCAACATGCTTCCGATAATGTGGGCTAGAGATGACGAAAAACTCAGCTTTCTGGCAATTCAGCTTGAGCATGTTAGACTCCATCCATTGCTGTAGTTGTTCGATGCATCGTGACAGCGACTGAAGAGCTTGACCAACCGCTCCAGTTGTTTTAGGGTCTGCAAATACATACAGCGTCACATCATCAACATATTAAACAAGCACCCCTAGACCGTCACCTGTGGGAAGACCCGGCGAATTGCAGACCATAATGCACCCTCGAAGTCAACCACCATCTCTGCAACGTTCTGACCTCCAGATGGTAGTTGCCGCTTGAAGTACTTGAGAAGGTGTTTGTAATCTCTTTTCATGCGCTTTCCCATCAAGCAGAATGCCAATGGTACCTGCTTCTGCTCGCCGGTGTCCCCCTTGGCAAAGGTGTGGATCGTGAGTAGCTGGTAGAATGGCTGTTTCATGATCTTGAACGTACCGTCAAGGGTTGCCATCTGCTCCGCTATTGAAAAGATGATATGCTGGGAGTCCCCCACACGTAAATCTTGCTGGAGAAACCCCTCTGGCACACTGTCCAGAACAAGATCGAAGTCCAGGTCGGTAGGTTCTTGAGGGCGTTAACTCTGTGGGCTCTGTTCGCAGCTCGTGTCAAGTTTGCAGGCTTTTGACAAGCAAATTGTGCTTCTGGTGGAGTCAACTCTGTAAAAACACCCTCGACAATGTCGCTGGCTGGACGGAAGATACTCTCCTCAGCCTTCTTTTTGACAGCAGCCTTGACAGCAACAGCAACATCTCCGGGGTTCGCTGGATGCACGAGTCTCTGTTGCCGCCAAAATCTGAACCGATCACCATGCTGGAGGACCGAAACGGGACAACGCCGGGTCTTACTCCGCAAGCTACACATCCATGAACTGAATTCAGAAGTGGGGTCCTTCTTCCACTTCTTAGTGTATGTGTAGCAATTGGAGTCAACCACTGGTCTTTGTCCCACACGGTACCTCCAAAGGTGATCTTGAAGGTAGTCACCGGAGTATCCCCGAGACCCTCAAGTTCGTTAAGAAGAGTTGGGTCGGCTATCGTGTCCTCCTGCTGAGCCTGCGGGATGTCAAAATGTCCACTCAAGTTGAATGAGATAGCCATTTCATCATCCCCAGCCATACCCTGGTCAGACAGCCAAGTTCTCTCAGCCACTGGGGCATGAGAGTACTCATTGTCTGTACCAGAGCACGGCTCGCAGATCCAAGCAGGGCTCCACGAAACCAACATCAACTCGACATACGACTCCTGAGAGATCCCGGTGTTACACGTTCGGTGCTGCCATTTGTCACATCACTCGCATAGTACGGCCTGCTGGTTAGAGCGGACCGCCTTAGCACAGACAATGCACGGGTAACGAGGATCCATCTTGAAGTCTTGTCTTAAGTCTTGAATTTTGGAAGTCTTGAGTCTTGAATCTTGATCTTGAGTCTTGGAAGCCTTGTCTTGAATCTTGAGTCTTGACTTGAAGTGATGGTATTTGGTCCACACAGGGACATTTATAGCATTTTGTAATAATGAAAAATAAAGCTTACGACAGTAATGACGCAGCCCCGCATGACTGCACAAACGCACTTTTGACATTAAACAAGGTCATCAAACGAGACGCGGCGTGGCTAACGCGTTGGCACGGCTGGCGGCACTATGACTTTGTAAAAAGTACAGCTAGCATATGATTATGACATCACCCATTTTATGATCGTATACACCCAAAACTGAAAATATCACTATTGTCAAACCTCAACAAAAAAATATTTCCCGATTCGGCAGAAGTCAAATTGGTATGTAGCGATACACAAACCTTTCACCAACACCGTTTGACCACTTTTGTGCGAAACAGTCAGAAGCACTTAAAATGTCAAGGCATGTAGAGAAATGTTCATATATTTTAGCACATTTTGAGAGGTAATTTCGGACGAAAGGTTTTCCAAAATGACAAAAAATGTTGGTTTTTTTTGGAAATATACTTTCAAAAGTGTACTCACCAATCCATGTTGACCCAAAAGTAACCTCCAGGGTTTCCCAAGAATTTTTCCATGGGCTGACCTCAACTCACGTTTTTTCTCGCAAACTTCCAGAAGGTACGAAAGTGAATTTCGCTGCAAATAAAAATCTCCTGTTCACCTCATTACAGCATATGCTGCGCGATGACTGAACAGGGAGTATTACCAGTGTGAACTTTACCCGTGGTTCTACAAATAAAGAACAATAAATCCTAATTAGTCTATACAAATTATACTTATAATCTATAACAGGAACAGGATCAACTATAATCCCCAAATAATCCCATAATAGGGAAGGCTTAATAACTTGGATGGTAACTTTACTGGCAGGTAAACTTTGAGAAGAAATTGAATATTATTAGATCCCCCAAATGGCGAGAAGAATATACAGTACATATAACCTTAATAATCAACAACTTTGGCAAGGTATTCAGAAACTTCCGCTACTATTGTAAACACTACTACATGTATAACAGAACTGGTAAATAACAAACTTCCCAAGCAACCCGTGTAATTTAAAAACAAGTCCCAAATTTCTCTCAATAACCCATCTTATGAACCAATAAAAAATGATCCTACTCACTTTTATACCGCACGCACGGGGCGTGAATATACTGGTTGATGGATAAAGATTAAATGATGATTTTAGGTGAATTTGTGGAATTACTGGAGAACATCGATAAGAAACATCACAGCCATTCCAGTGGTAAATAAAGACGCCCTCTGTCGTTGAAAGGTAGGCAGTGCATTGTGATCGTCATGAAGAGGCGCTGTATTGACCTCTTTTGACCTCATGTAATGAATAATTAATTAGGGAACTTTCTTCTTCGTTTTTGGTTGGTTAAAATGACTTGTTGACCCCCCCAAATATAAGTCACGTAACTCAAACTTATTGAAGATCATAAGATACATGTAAACAATGGTTAACAATTACGTATTTCAAAGTCATTGCACGATCGTTCATGGTAATGAATAACATGGAGCCCAGTACACACGAAAAAGTGTCTGTCTTCATGTTTTCTCAGATAATTATAAGATTAAGTTAATTAATAAATTGACGCTTTTTTCTATTGACTGAAGCAGTTTGAAGGTTAGGACAGCGGTAGATTGCTTGGTATAGGGTTTTTCGGAATAATTATGAGTTTTCTTGCTACACTAGTGACATGACGTTGTAGGTTACGTTAGAAGAGTAGTGTTGCGGAATCGCAATTATTACAGGCAAAATTACAATTTGATCCTGGGCCTAATTCTTCCTCAGGCTTGAGATCATCGAGGGGTTTAAGACTCAGGGACAAGGTCCGTTTTGGAGGAAATGAACCGCAGGTTGCTGATGATTGTCAAATTCTCTTTTAATATACACAGTTACTCAAAAACACACACACCTTGACAAGTGGATTGTCGGTGAACTAATTACAAGATATTTATTCCAGCAATCAAAATTCAATTAAACAATGAACATGATTGGACAGGGATTTCTTTTATTCACAACTTCTCTTTCGGGTCAATGAATGTACAAGTCTAAATCATTACTTGAAAATTAATACAGACCCTTACAGTTGTATGTAACCAACGGCAATTTGGTAACCATGGCAACTACACTCAGCAACCAACTGGTAGTAGTAACCAACTACCTTCGTAGTAACCATCAACACTTGAATGTAACCATCAGCGGTTGTGGCAACCAACAACAATTTGTAGTGACCCAAAAGGCTAGTGTATGTAACCAACAGTACTTGCAAGTTATCCTACATTTTTGAGTAACCACGGACAGTGTGGAACACTAAACACCGGACAGAACAAGCAATGCACTCGTAGTAACCAACAGCACCTCCAACTGTATTTGCATTCAACACAAGCCCGAAGCTTTTGTAGCGAGCCTGTACACGATCCCGGCACACTCAAGGAAACTACAACACCCCAAGGACGTGCCCCTACACTGTCCTAGGGTATTTTTAGTTATACACTACTTAAATATTCCGCTACTAAAATATTCCACTGCTAGAATGTGTTCTCGCTCTTGCCACAAAGCTTTCATAAACTATCTGCGATTGACTTGCTGTAGCAAAAATAACAACTCGCATGCACAGACAACTACCGAGGGATAAGTCTCACCTCCTTTGTTTCCAAAACCTTTAACCGCATTAACCGGATACGGCCAGTGCTAGGCCCACTCTTTGAGGACAGCGCAGAATGGGTTCCGGCAAGAGAGGTCCACGGTGGGGCACCTCATTGCGCTGAGGAGAATCATTGAAGGAGTCAGGCAAAAACATCTTCCTGCAGTCATCACCTTCATTGACTTCTCCAAGGCGTTTGACAAGATCCGACGGGACAAGATGATGAACATCCAGACAGCTTACAGGATCCCAAATAAGCTAGTCGAAGTGATCGGATTAAACTACCAAACAACAGGGCAAAGATCACTTCTCCAGATGGCGTTACTGACTTCATTGACATCCGGGCTGGAGTACTTCAGGGGGACACCTTGGCCCCATTTCTCTTCATCATTGTCCTTGACTATACCCTGAGAAAGGCCATCGACGGTAAAGAAGAGGTGGGTTTTACCATAGTTCCCCACAAGAGTCGACGGGTGCCTCCAGTGACAATCACTGACAGATGACATCACACTGGTCTCAAACACGGTCGAGCAGGCTCAAGACCTGTTGTTATTGGTTGAGGAGGAATGTCTGAAAGTTGGCCTCCAGCTGAACACAAAAAAGACCAAGGTGATTGCTTACAACATCAATGACCCCCCTATCAGCACGAGGGACGGCACAACTCTTAAGTTTGAGTCTGACTTCAAATACCTTGAAGCCCGGATCACCTCGAGTGAAAAAGGTCCGACGATATGAAGAGGACAGGCGCGGTCTGTGCTCCACAGCATGAAGAAGGTGTGGTCATCAACACTCAGTGATTGGCTAAAAAGGTCACTATTTGTGTCAACAGTAGAAGCAGTACTACTATACGGAGCTGAGAGCTTGACCCTCACCACCAAGATGGAGAAGTCTCTGGACGGTTGCTACACCAGGATGCTGGCCCTAAACATCTCCTGGCAGGACCAAATGAGAGACACAAACCTGTAAGCTGGAATGCCAAAGGCTACAGAAAAGATCCGTGAACGCCGCCTCAAGCTTGCCGGGCACTGCGTCCGCCACTCGGAGCTGGTTGCTTGCCAAACTATTCTCTGGGAGCCCATACAAGGCAAGCCTTCTTGTGGGAGAAGATGTCTCTCCTTCGTAGACACCCTGAAACATGACACAGGCTTGGCCAGTGCTGAGGAACTAAGCTCCTGCATGCTGGATCAAAACATCTGGACAAAGATCACTGGGCAGGCTCGAGCTACTATATGGCCTCGACTTGATTAATTGTAGCGCCCAAGCATGCGGTCTCAAAACTACAATGCACACGCGCACCCTGCTAGCCCGGGTCACTGCATGCTGTAAGCTCCGCCTACTTGCATCGCGAAGTAGTCACGCAGCACACAATTCACTAACATATTAACCATCAAGTATTTGTCACATACATTTCCGCTACAGTAGTATACACTTACATGTACATGTACATACTGTACATATTTACATATACGATAGTTGGACAACTTGACTTGAACACACAAGTAAATGCTGCACACACTACGTATATAGTATACACATATGGACTGGCATGGAGGGCAATAGTGCACGTCTATGCACCCCGAGGGCCTGTGAGTGACCAGGAGAGGATCCTATTTCCCAAGGCCCGAATAATGCCAGTCCATATGTGTTTTATAACACACCTCAGTCCAAAATGTCATGTGAAAAAAAATATTTTCAGGACGCACGGTTCTACAACTGTAAACTGTTTTTTTTTCAACAAGACAACTTTCAGTGACTCTCGTTTATTTAACAATCAATTAGTTATGGAACTCTTAACAACCAATTATAGAACTCTAGAACTCTATAGGATTATAGAACGTTTTTTTTTTCAGGAGGCTTCACAAGTGAGCCCACCCCCTAAAAAAGAAAAAATGAACACATGAGCACATGAGCACATGAGCACATGAGCACATGAACACATGAGCACATGAACACATGAGCACATGAACACATGAGCACATGAACACATGAGCACATGAACACATGAACACATGAACACATGAACACATGAACACATGAACACATGAACACATGAATAACTGAACTCTAGAACTCTATAGGATTATAGAACTTTTTTTTCAGGAGGCTTCACAAGTGAGGCCCCCCTAAAAAAATTTAATGAATAAATGAACAAATGAACAGATGAACAGATGAACAGATGAACAGATGAACAGATGAACAGATGAACAGATGAACAGATGAACAGATGAACAGATGAACAGATGAACAGATGAACAGATGAACAGATGAACAGATGAACAGATGAACAGATGAACAGATGAACAGATGAACAGATGAACAGATGAACAGATGAACAGATGAACAGATGAACAGATGAACAGATGAACAGATGAACAGATGAACAGATGAACAGATGAACAGATGAACAGATGAACAGATGAACAGATGAACAGATGAACAGATGAACAGATGAACAGATGAACAGATGAACAGATGAACAGATGAACAGATGAACAGATGAACAGATGAACAGATGAACAGATGAACAGATGAACAGATGAACAGATGAACAGATGAACAGATGAACAGATGAACAGATGAACAGATGAACAGATGAACAGATGAACAGATGAACAGATGAACAGATGAACAGATGAACAGATGAACAGATGAACAGATGAACAGATGAACAGATGAACAGATGAACAGATGAACAGATGAACAGATGAACAGATGAACAGATGAACAGATGAACAGATGAACAGATGAACAGATGAACAGATGAACAGATGAACAGATGAACAGATGAACAGATGAACAGATGAACAGATGAACAGATGAACAGATGAACAGATGAACAGATGAACAGATGAACAGATGAACAAATGAAAGCATTAACACATGAAGACATGAAGACATGATCACATGATCACATGAACACATGAACACATGAACAACTGAACTCTAGAACTCTATAGGATTATAGAACGTTTTTTTCAGGAGGCCTCACAAGTGAGGCCCCCCCCCTAAAAAAAAATTAAATGAAGACATGAAGACATGAAGGCATGAAGGCATGAAGGCATGAAGGCATGAAGGCATGAAGGCATGAAGGCATGAAGGCATGAAGGCATGATCGCATGAAGGCATGATCGCATGAACGTATGATCGCATGAACGCATCTTGTGTTTTTCACCTACTCTGCTGTAGCTCCTGATACTGGACTCTGATTTATGTCCACTGACTCCCATGATGCGGCGTGCCTCAAAACCTTTGGCATCAAGTGTGGTAATAGTTGTTGCACGCAGACAGTGGTTCTTGTACACTTTGGAGCATTGTGCTTGTTTTGAAATGATCTTCATTTTGTTACCAAGTGTGTTTTTCCCCAGGCAGACATTATCATACCAAACAGTCTCAAAACTTTTGATGTTCTTTTTCGGACGTTGCCAAAACATGTCACAGTTTGGGTTCAATTTCTGCAAATACAACTCAAATGACATGACAGGGCATGCAGAACTTGCTGAGTTTTCATACATTCTTCCTCCTTGGCTTGTTTCTCCATTACCCAAATCTCCTTGATGATTCTTGTTTGCATGTCATGGGTGGTTGACAGATATTTCAATCCCTTTGAGTCAGTCTGGATCACGAAGTGGGATTTGGTCATGCCCCGAAGATTCTCTCGCCTTCTATTACAGAAATGCATAACTATGTCGACAAATACCTTGTTTTGAAGTCCCATGGCAGTTTCTTGGTCCATAGCTGATGAAGACATAATTTTCTCCATGTCTTCCTTGCTGATAGGATGTTTGTGCTGCACTGCTCCTTTTCCTTCAGCTTTAAGTTTGACGAGCATTGCGGAGAAAATAACGTTGGCTGGCTTAAACTGTTCGTTTGCAATAATGTCAATACCTGACAGACGTTGAAAATAATGCTGTAATCCAAAGGGGATGGTTAACATGGACTTGCTCGCATATAGATCTCCGTTCGTCTTGCGGACTCCTGCATAAAATTTCCTTAAAAAGTTACACAGTTCCTCCCGTGGTAAACATGACAGACTATCAATTGTTGTGTCCACTGTCTCACAATAAGACTTGAGAATGTTTGTAGCGTAATTAATTACATCCTTCGTGTTTTGCAAATCTTTACCAATAATTAAATGTTCAATTTCTTCCTCGGTTAGCAGAGTAAACCACGGTTTCTTGGCCGCCATTTTCGTTGTCATGAGCATTGTAAACCTTTTGAGGGCGCTGTTTACCAGTCAATAGTTTTGGGGTTTTTGAAACTATTTCCCGCTTTGCGAACTATTTCCCCCAAATGAAGCGCGTGCGGTGCTATGACACGCGTCAAGTTCACGGTGGTGCAGATTTCGTTCACGGTGGTGCAGATTTCATGCACTAGGCTATATTAGTTCACCCCAAGTGACCGTGTTTCAGCCAATCAGGATAAAGAACCAGTGAGAGGTGTGTTATAATCAGTGCTATATAAGTCTATTCGTTTTTCACAATAGTGTAATGAAACTTGGTGTGGAGTCGGAATTTGGGTGGAACTGTCATTTATTTATTTATTTTTCCTCTCCTCATAAAGAAAACCTAGACACAATCAACCAATCATTAGTGTCTAAGAATTACTTACAACAACGTTATTTGCAGACTTGGCTTTGCACATGTTCACAGTTCGTATTCGTCAAACATGATTTTTAATCTAAATTTATACAATTTGAACCCAACAGTGTGATAGTGATTTCTTACCAGCCAGTACCGGGGTGGACCAAGAAGACCTCCTCTCTTGATTGTTGTGATTTAGCGTGTCATTTTGGCCCTCTGAATTAGGAATGCGTAACTACTAAACATTCGAGCAGTTTGCCCATCGAGGCTTGCAACAGAAAATACCTCATCTTTTTTCAGGCAGGAAGCCACCGCACTTTCCACTTGACCCCCAATCCCTTCGAAACTGCCAAAACAGACTGGTTCACCCAAGAGACCGAAGTTTCCCCCCTGATCCAATGTTAAATATACAAGTTGTCTTTTAAGAGGTAATTACATATTAAATAACCTTAATATTACCACCCAAGGAAGTTAACTAACTTTGACCCTCCTTATGTTAGACCTATTTGCACCCCAGTCTGCCCTTGACAACCACGTCTTAATCCGCACATGACCTTTAACATGTAAAGAATGAACAGCGCCCTCCATTCATTGTACATCTACTACATGTTGTGAACCATTCATACGGGCTGTAAATTAGTAAACAAATATCAATTAAATTCTTGGAATCACCACATCTCTTCTCTACTTGGATGATCTACTCCTGGAGATCAATAAAGTTTAACGTAATATAATTCAAACTACACAATCTTACAAAACCCCTCAAACTTTGAAGAAAAATGTCAACATCCACATCAATAAACATCTGGTAAAAATATGATTACACACAAATAATTCAATCCCACCTTCTACTTTGAAAATCACATGACAACAGAGACATTAACAATTAATAAATATAATCAGACTTACGACACTGTTAGCATCCAATCAGAATAATACACTACCACAAACGAGATTGGAAAAAACTTCACCAACTGTCTGAGTGTCCTGTTATACTGGGTCATACCCTGTAAGTTCAAATGAACACCATCAGAAATGTATCTAGGATTTTTCAACCCCCTGTGGTGCCAAACCCACCACGTATCCTCTACAAATGCTGAACGCTCCAAGAGCTGGTTGAAAGGTCTCAGCCTTCTCATTGAACTCTTCCAATGAAACCTGGGATTCCCTCAATGACCCAGTACGAGGAAGGACTGGCAGAAGAAGAATTGCCTCTGGCTGGATATTCCACCTCTGGAGATCATTTACATACTTACACAGTGAATCATGGACCTGCTCTGGTCTTGATGTTCCACAACACAAATCAGTCGTGCCTAAATCGATGACCATAACGACAGGACTAGTCTATTTTATCTGGTTTAAATACTTCTAAGGCCTCCCTTCACTTCTGTCAAAAGAGATACCTCCCTCACCTAAACACATAATTGGAACTGAACTTCTTTGAAAGTTTATCTCATAGATGGGGCCTCGTCTATATTTTAACCGTTTCGAAAACTATGATCGAAAAGCACAAAATTGTCATCTTACATACAAAATAACAGAGGAGCTTCCTTGGTCTCTCTTAATAAAAACACACCACTGTTCTACTACTATATACCCAATAAGGTAGTTCTGGGGCCATAAACGTTTGATCAACAAAATCAAGATAATGGGGAGAAACCTTGAGTCAGTGTCTCCTAGCAGAACTGGATACCCCATGGATTCAGCATGAAAACGTCTGAACTTTGACAACTCTGCATATTCCCCTGCCCCCCTAATTAAGCTACCTGATGGGACCTTCCAGCCTGGTGTGCTGAAGAAAAAAACTGGATGCCCCAGACTTTCTACTCCAGCACCCCCCAGATCTGGAGGCACCCATCAGACAACGTTAAAGGTCTGTCTACAAAATTATTTACCAATACACTGCATACCTTTCCCACCATATTTTAGTGTGCGGCAGACTTGGGCAAACGAAATGGGTTCCTGTGCAACCCCTTCGTGGTTCTCTAAGAGATCTGCATGAAAAAACATTTTTGGAGCCATTGTCACACAATGGCTCACCTACTTTTTGGCAGCTTACCCCTGTTGGGAAGTTATCTAGCGACTGGTCTGGCAAGGGGGTCTAATAGTAAATATTTCCAATTAACTGTTCTCTCCTGCCCCTACTTGCTGGTCGGATGTGACATACATCGACACAGTGATTCACCAAAACTACATTGTACGGATATTTTTCATATTTGTTTTGTAACTTATGGCGACCACCAAATGCATATCTATACATTAGTAACTGCGAACCTGGCGGGAGCGGCCTCAGAAGCAAACAACCCCTGGAATCATACTGCGTCTTATTATAACTAGCCCTCTTAACTACTCTATCCTTTATAATATCAGCAGCCTGATTTAACAAATGAGACTGTTCTGTAACAAACTCTTGTCCCCAGTCCGAGTCTGTGCGTCCGAGCATTTGATCTAAAGGGATGAGTGGTTCCCTTCCAAACATGACCAACGCCGGTCTCAGTGTGCAGCATGGCATTGTACACAAACACCAGGTGTGAAATTAGGTCTAGCCACTAATTTCTATCTCGCTCATCTAGTGACTTAATGAGGCCAAACAGGGCATGGTTAAAATGTCCGCTTGGGCGTTTCCCTCTAAGTGGTAAGGGATAGTTTGTGACTTCCTAATACCATATAATGAGCACAACTCCCTGACAATATCTCCCTCGCAATTTCTTCCCTGATCCCTATGAATCCGAGTTGGGATCCCAAACCTAGTGAACCACTGATCCCGGAGAATCTTTGCCACAGTAACTGTAGTCTGGTCTCTGCAATTTTGTGTAGACGTCCGTCATGATTAAAACATCTTCGTAGCCCCCTCATCCCTTGTCTACTCTCACAAAATATACAGCCAAAACCTCCAACGGTCGGAAAGCCAAGAGGTGCTGCAGTTTCAGTTTTAATTCGCTGAAAGCTCCTCGGGCTTCAGCTCCCCAATCAAACTTCGAACTACTCTTCTTAATTTACCCTTGACATGAGTGGGAGGAACCAAAGCATGCAGTAATGCTGTCAATCTGGAGAAATTTCTGACAAATCTCCTGTAGTAACCTGCTAGCCCCCAGAATGATCTCAACTGTTCAGCATTCTGGGGAACAGGCCACCTTTCAATTTTCTCTATTTTGTCATTGTCTACCGAGATGCCTTGGCAGTCTACCACATGACCTAAATAAGAAACTTTGCTCTGAAGGAGCTTACATTTCTTTCCCTTTAGCTTTAACCCAAAATCTCCCACTCTGATAAACACCCTGTCTAACCACTGGAGATGTTTTTCTGAAGTTGAAGAAAACGACGATATGTCGCCTAAGTAAATTAGCAGCTCGGACAGATTTAGATCCCCTAAACACATTTCCATGACCCGCTGGAATGTACCCGGAGCGTTAATCAGCCAAAATGGCATACAGGTGAAGTCAAAGAGCCTGAACGGAACCCTAAAGGCAGTTTTATCGATTGACTCTGGGTCCATGGTGGTAGCCATGCGCAAGATCTAAGGAGGAGAAATATTTAGAGCCACGAAGTGCCTCCAGTGATTGCTCTACCGGTATGTTGGGAAGTGGGAACAAGTCCCGCACAGTCTTGGAATTCAAACGCCTATAATCTACGCACAAACGCAAGGTGCCATCTCTCTTTCTCACAAGCACTACTGGACTCGCTCGCATAAGGACTGGTACTACACCTTATAATACCCTGATCTAAAAAACGCTGCAAGAGTTCTAGAACTTCTTGTAAATCCTTTTGAGGAATCCTACGGTAGGGCTGGTTTGCAGGGAGGGGGTCTACGATATTAATCTTGTGGGGAATTTTACTACAGCAACCTACATCATACTCATCCCTCAAAAAACACCTTGTCATGCCTCTAAATAAGGCGAGCCACTTGGTCCCTCTGACTCTCATTCAAATTAGAGTCGGCAGAACTCTGACCTGGTGGTAAATGGTAATTGGTCCCATCCCCAAAGGTATACTCTTCCTGCAATGAGCGTTTACTTGAATCAGTAGCCCCATGCTGCTCCGCCCCCTTCCCCAGATGCGTCATTACCATTGTTAGGCCAATTTTCCCTGTCATTGTCTTCAAACAACATGTCATTCACTGACACCCGTAGTGCACTCATCCCTTCCTCTAAACCTATCTGTTCAAAAGAAACTTCAGTTGCATTAGAAAGCTTTGGGTGTGCTGGTATCCCTAGGGCCTGGTTGCCAAGATTAGCCACAAGGACATTAATAACATGACCATCTGTAATTCCACACGAATTATACACCCTACAAGCTGAGGAGAAATTGAATGTATCCTAATTAACTCCCACATTTTGTGTACGATTACCAACCATAACATTGTCAACAAGGACAAGTTTGTCCTGAAAAGCCTCAACTGGCGCCCTTACTTGGCACTTGACAGTAGACACTTGCCGTGGCGGAATTGTCGTTGAAGGCCTACCTGTGCGTACAGCAACAGTTTTCAACGATGTCTCTGTGCACCCTAATTTGTCACTACAGGTGGGTTCTTTCGTAAAAATTATACCACTGCAGCGAAATACTCCATGCTTCAGCATCTTGCATTTTTGGGTCAATCACTAAACCCTTCAGCAATTCCAAAATATTGCACCCAACCAATACTGGGTTACTCCGGCCACCTATCCCACACTTGGCAGTCTTCAACTAACGTATTTTTCTGTGTATAAGACGCGGCTTATCTGACTTTCATAGGTACGAAAACGGCTCTGTGTCTTATCTAACGGTGCGCCTTATCTGGTGATGATAAGTGCGTCTGTAGTTTTCTGACTATGCCTACGACCTTTGTTATAGTGCGGATTTCACCAAACAAAGCGGGCGTGTTTTCCAATGAAGGTCGTTAGCGCAAGATGTTCATGTATTCATTCACCGTTATGGCCTAGGCCGTGGTTTCCGACGATGGCTAAAACAACCTTTGTTGGTAAACACTTACCATGCATTCAATTCCCCCTTAACTGCGGTGCCTTGCTCTCCGACAAAGCTGTCTGTCAAGTGTTGTTGGCGCCCGCTTATCATGCATTCAACTCACCTTACTGTGTGGCCGTACTTCCGACAAAGCCGTATCACAACCATTGTTGTCACATGATTATCATGCATTCTATTCATCTCCCGTCAATCCCGAGAAGAAGCAAGGTTTTACTCATTTTCAAACAAATTGTTACAATTAATTTAGTACAAATTATACAAATTTAGATAAAGTTCATTTTAAACAAATTTATTGAAAATGATACAGATTAATAGATTCATGATTGCATACCACTTCAAAGTTGTCACAGGCATGTTGACAAAAAACATGTAAAAACAATTTGAAAAGAGCACAAGCGATATCTAAGCAACAACTTTTTAATTTATGGGGAAAAGGAAGAAGCCATGTTTTTATCAATTTTCAAAGAACAGCAAAATAGTTGAAAAACAATTTAATACTCTCTTCCCTCCTTTCCGTGAATACATAATAAAGATGTCTTCGAGATCTATTCAATTAGGCATTGTGTGGCCAGTCTTTCCCGGCAACTGATTGGACCGCACTAGAATTATGATGTCATCATCGTCCACGTGTCCCTGCAGGTCGTGACCAAGCTCGTCCCCAAGGGTCTTGAATTCACATTCGAGACCTTCAGGTTTAAGCATTGGGAACAAGGTTGACTGGGAACATTGCACATTAAGGGGAAATCCCGGGCTGAGTAATGGAGAGAAGCACGTGCACGTACGTATTGCATGCCTATTGGACAATATATGTTTGCCACTTTTTACGAACGAAGTGAGCGGGTTGTGACTAGCGGTATCACTTCGCGAGAAAACGGCTTGTTTAGGGAAGTAAGCAAATAATTTACGTGTACACCAATTACGGTACATCGTTTCTGATGCATTTAACAACACGGGGCTACAAACTTCCCATTTCCATTCCCATTTTTTCTGGGAACATTTGCTGCTTGACACTAAATTCTCTGTCTGTTGTCCAATTGAATAGTTTTTTTTTGTGGCACACAATGCACATCACGGCCCATCAGTTCAGGGAGTGGCCAACACAATAACCCCTTTGTGATGATTTACCGACAATAAGTGGCGTCCAGCTGGCCTCCGTGTCAGCGGTCATGATGCGCCTTATACGTCGCTGCGCGTTATACGTTGATTTGTTTTGAATGGGTCCTTTGTGGGGCAGTGCACCTTATACACTGAGCGCCTTATACGCAGGAAAATACGGTACCAAGAAATGGGCCATGACAGTGTGGTCATGTACCCCTAGGGGAACCTAAACATACCCCTCTACTGGCAATTCTAAATGACCCACCCCATACACCCGAATGTATTTGCCAATAGGCTTGGGTCTGTCCATTTCTCGAGATAAGTATTCATCAAAGAATGAAAATCTCATAAGCGAGTTCTCTGCCCTGTGTCTATTATGCAGGTAACAGGAACCCCCGCTAATGTCACATGGGCTTCAGGGCTCTTTTTCACCAATTGAGAAAGGAATTAATCTGCTTAATGTTCAATGGCCACTCCCCAATGCGTACCGTCACCAGCCGAGGCCTTCTCAGTCATGCCCTCCACCACTCGGCCTACAGTGATGGAGGATTCACTTTTAACGCTTTGCCAACTAGTGTTAGCATCATTGGATACATAGCTCTATAGATTGGATTTTTTCCCTTTTTTTGTAATGCAAACAAGTTTGCAAAGTTCCATAACCTTTGTGACAAAAATTAGTGTGGAAATTATGAGAGAACAATACGATTTCTTTCAACTCAGATCGACGCCTTTCGATGTTTAACAGAATGTGTGCCTTGTGTTATCATTATTATTGTGTGTTATCACAGCAAACAAACAAATTTTCCTGTTTGAACTCCTTGAGTCAAGCTATGTTCAGTAGCCTTAGATCTCAAGTCTTTCGCAGGATCCTCGCTGTTCCTGAGCGCCGCCTTCTGTTCCAATCTCCTGATGTTTGTCCAGTGCCTTCGGGATGGTACTGAGTGCTCCAACCTCCACAGGGATAACCTTTACTTTCGTTTTGTCACCCTATAGTAACGATTTTTTTTATTTTATTGCCCCTTTTTTTGACGCTAGCATGTAGGCCTAAAACTTGTTAAAAAAACACATTATATTGTAGCAAATTTTATGACAATCTGTACTAAACTACAGAGAGGGCACTATAAAACGTGAGTCAAGTACAAACGAGCATTTCAGTGATATCTGTTTCCGTTATAACTCAAACCAATAATTCTCTTTTATAAACATAAAAACATTAAATGTTTAGAAAAAATATTAAGCCGATTATACGCGATCAATTTCCCAACTGCAGTTAGCTTCCTGGCTGCCACTAAAAGTGTCGATTAACTGTAAAATGCTGCAAGCAGAGATTTCTGTGAGTGGACGACGTTTACTACAAATCCAACAAAGCAAGACTTGCTATTGTTTAAAAACAACTTTGATTTTACTGTTAAGAAAATGTTTTATTGATTTCTCTGGCAGATTTATAATTATTGATATTGAGATTGATGGTGAGGTGTTCACCTTGATTAATGTATTTGCTTATAATGAAGACAACACTGAGCTCTTTGATTTAATTATTTAAAAATGTCCAAGTTTGATTGTGAGAATTTCATAATGGGCGGAGACTTTAATGCTGTGAGGAATGTTACATGGTGGTAGACCTTGTACTAATTTTAAAGTGCAGGACAAAATCTTGAATATCATTGATTCCCTTGAATAAATTGATGTTTGGAGAGAAAACAATCCTGGTGTTAGGAATTTTAGCTGGAAATCAACCATTCCCAGCTGATTCTTTGCAGACTGAACTATTTTTTAATTTCCAAAATCATCTTTGGGGTAATATTGATTCGTCAGACAATGTTTTTGGTTTTAACACGGATCATCCTATGATTACTTTGTCTCTCACCAATGCTGATAACAAAAGGGGTAAAGGTTTTTGGAAATTGAACAGCTCAATAGAAAAATGCTCAGAAGCGGGAAGTTTCTTTACTTGAATTTGAAATCTTGCAGTTGAAGAAATCTTACTTACTAAGTAAACCATGCTGATGTTAACATGAAAAACATTGAATTTGTATATGTATTGTTTTTAAAGTATTATTCTTCCACAAACATAATGTAAAATAACCTGCTTTTGAACAAGTATATATGAAAATCTGATTTATTTAGAATATTGGTTAAGTCAGTTTTTTTGTCATTTACACAGATTATGTAAAATAACAACACAGATGTTAACCTGGAAAACATTTAACAATTTAATTGCAGTAAGTACATGTATATATACATTACACAAAACATTTAAAATTACAACAGGTTATTAATTTAACGACCATTTTCGTAGAAAGGAAAAACAAATTTTATGTGGTAATTTTACATTAGTGTACACGGGTAGAACAAACAAAAATGTTAACCTGGAAAACGTTTAACAAATTATTGCAGTAAGTACATGTATATATATATTACACAAAACCTGTAAAATAACAACAGGTTATTAATTTAACCAACATTCCCGTACAAAGGAAAAACAAATATGTGGTAATTTTACAACATAAGTGTATATGGGTAGAACAAAAGTAAACGTGAACGTACCAAAGTTTCGTTTTATGGCATTTACAGAAAATTTGTAAACTGGATTTATGTACTTTTTATGTAAACTCGTAATAAACACCAAATACTACCAAAGTGAACTCATGTGAACTTCCTTTTTTTCTATAAAATTGAGAATTCGGTTGGAACATAGAATTACATTAACTTTCATTAAATGATAATTACAAACAGTAAAAACATAACACAACAACACGGTTTCAAACTGGTTCACTATGGGTGTAAGTGATTCGTCCACAATATAAATGGCTTAGGACTCCTTACCACATGAGTTAAATAAATCCAGAAAATATCTCTTAAAAATACCCCTTTAAGAATTTAGGACCTCGTCATTGTTTTCTGAAACCGTCGTTAAAATATAATTTTGAACGATGTTGATATATGATGATTATGACTAGATGAAGAATGTGTGATAATATTATCTCTGAATACAACCAGTTCTCAGGAGATAATATTATCTAGGTCCGAGACTTGCCTAAGGCTGAATGTTGGATAATATTATCTCTGAATGCAACCAGTTCTCACGAGATAATATTATCTAGGTTCGAGACTTGGCTAAGGCTGAATGTGGGATAATATTATCTCTGAATGCAACCAGTTCTCACGAGATAATATTATCTAGGTCCGAGACTTGGTTTAGGCTGAATGTGGGATAATATTATCTCTGAATACAACCAGTTCTCACCAGATAATATTATCTAGGTCCGAGACTTGGCTAAGGCTGAATGTGGGATAATATTATCTCTGAATGCAACCAGTTCTCACGAGATAATATTATCTAGGTCCGAGACTTGGCTAAGGCTGTATGTGGGATAATATTATCTCTGAATGCAACCAGTTCTCACGAGATAATATTATCTAGTTCCGAGACTTGGCTAAGGCTGAATGTGGGATAATATTATCTCTGAATACAACCAGTTCTCACGAGATAATATTATCTAGGTCCGAGACTTGCCTAAGGCTGAATGTTGGATAATATTATCTCTGAATGCAACCAGTTCTCACGAGATAATATTATCTAGGTCCGAGACTTGGCTTAGGCTGAATGTGGGATAATATTATCTCTGAATGCAACCAGTTCTCACGAGATAATATTATCTAGGTCCGAGACTTGGCTAAGGCTAAATGTGGGATAATATTATCTCTGAATACAACCAGTTCTCACGAGATAATATTATCTAGGTCCGAGACTTGGCTAAGGCTGAATGTGGGATAATATTATCTCTGAATGCAACCAGTTCTCACGAGATAATATTATCTAGGTCCGAGACTTGGTTTAGGCTGAATGTGGGATAATATTATCTCTGAATACAACCAGTTCTCACCAGATAATATTATCTAGGTCCGAGACTTGGCTAAGGTTGAATATTGGATAATATTATCTCTGAATGCAACCAGTTCTCATGAGATAATATTATCTAGGTCCGAGACTTGGCTAAGGCTGAATGTGGGATAATATTATCTCTGAATGCAACCAGTTCTCATGAGATAATATTATCTAGGTCCGAGACTTGGCTTAGGCTGAATGTGGGATAATATTATCTCTGAATGCAACCAGTTCTCACGAGATAATATTATCCAGGTTCGAGACTTGGCTAAGGCTGAATGTGGGATAATATTATCTCTGAATGCAACCAGTTCTCACGAGATAATATTATCCAGGTCCGAGACTTGGTTTAGGCTGAATGTGGGATAATATTATCTCTGAATACAACCAGTTCTCACGAGATAATATTATCTAGGTCCGAGACTTGGCTAAGGCTGAATGTGGGATAATATTATCTCTGAATGCAACCAGTTCTCAAGAGATATTATCCACGTACGAGACTTGGCTGAGGTTCTGTTTAGACTGCAAAAATGTGGGATACTACTGATTTATAAACAATAAACAAAAATGTGGAGAAAAATACTATGTGTATGAAACCCAAATTTAATTCAACCAGGGATAAACTCATCTTATGTACATTATATAAATTATTTGCTTGCAAAATAAACTACAATAAGCATCGATAACTAAGAACAAGAACAACAAGGGATATAAAAGTGTTCAAAGATAATTATTTATATGACAGCCTAACACTACATTTCAAAACATGCTGGGGTAGAGTTGCAAGATAACACTCATTAGTTGTACATTATTTACATATTACTTGCTTGCAGTATAGACCATGTGTACTGTGTTTACAATAAGTGTGACCTTGTACATTCTTGTGCTAAAATGGCAGGTGATATACTGCTCTGGTCATATGGAAAAGTTGACATTTTGTGTCATAACTTCCACATAAATCCACGAGTTATGAAAGTAAAAGCTGGACAAGTTTTGAGATGTACCCCCTTTCATCATATCAAAAGAATTGGACAAAGCAATCTTCATAAAATGTAAGATTTTATGTTTTCTTCAATTAGGCTGTGTGTGTACAAATTCTGCCTGCAGGAAGTCCAGGCTTGTTGGCTCTTTTGTAAACATGTGATATCACAGGTCACATCGTCTATAGCAGCGTAATAACAAAATACATTTAGCAGTAATAAACAAACACCAATATAAAAAAAATCTGTTTTCCACAGGCTAATTACCATTCCCCTTTCCCAGTCAGCCCGATGATTCTTGAAAATGTGGTTTAGTATTTCAAGATTTCATTGAAATGTGAATGAAAAAAAAACTATCAAGGATTTGCACTTTAATTAAAACAAAAAACAATAATGGCTGACCTTCATCATATTCATTGTACAATTCAGCATTTCAGATGATGTAGGCTACTTAGTAAATGAAATCATAGCACTTCAACACCTGGGACAAGAGGAGAAGTTAATGTATATGTACAAGGGAATTCCAAGCAAACATGGACATGACAGCAACAATTTGTGTCACAACTTTCTTTCCACTTAAAAGTTATATCTAACATATGAAAGGAAACAGACATTAACTTGTTTACACATTCTGTACCATTTTGTAATGCATGGATGTTTGCACGGACCCTAAAAAGTGAGCACATTAAGGTGGTTTCTTCAAAGTTAAATATTTTCCCCCACAAAGATTCTTCCAGCAAAACTTTAATAGTTGTGATTAGCAGCAGGTACAACTATTTAAAATCAAGAATGAATTTTAATTTGAGTTTCTCATTTAAGCAATGTGTGAGTGCACTTGTTTGAGCTTTAACAGGGTGTAATGAGACTGACCGAGAAATTGAGTTATTTCAATTGGAAGAAAAATCCACTGAAATTAATTTATTGAATTTGTTAATAACGAACTAACCCAATTTTGCCAAACAAAACTCAGTTTGGGCTCCCTTGGGCTTGGCTAAAGTGACCGGACAAACTGTAATGCGACTGACCGTAATGCGACTGACCATGGTTTTGCCATGTAACCCTAAAAGTTCAAAATTGCTGACTATTTATAAGTATCCTGTTGGATACTCATGTATAAGAGCTGTGTGTTGAATGTAGTAACTTGGTGTATCTCAACATATGCATAAATAACAAACCTGTGAAAATTTGAGCTCAATCGGTCAACGAAGTTGCGAGGTAATAATGGATGAAAAAATACCCTTGTCACACGAAGTTGTGTGCTTTCTGATGCTTGATTTTGAGACATCAAATTCGTGGAAGATTACTTCGTTCTCGAAAACTACTCCACTTCAGAGGGAGCCATTTCTTATAATGTTTTATACCATCAACAACCATCATGCTAATAATTATTTTGAGTAATTACCAATAGTGTCCACTGCCTTAAAAGGAACACGTTGCCTCGGATGGATCGGAAAAGTTGGTCTATAAAAAGCGTTTGTAGTAGTTTGTTATAAAATGCATATTTTGAGAGATGTTGTAAAAGTAGAATACAATGATACACACAAATTTGCTTCAAAATTGCGTGGTTTTCCTTTTACTTTGCGAACTAAAACACGGTCGACCGTTTATGGGAGTCAGAAATTTGTAAATACTAATCATATATTTCCTCATATTTTGATTTGAGACACCTAAGCACTTCACTGGGTAGTTTTTTGCACCTGGTAAGGTCAAAGGGTTCTCCAATTATGTTTGATCTACTTATGGTGGCTTTGAATGAATCAGAACCCTTCTTACCAGGTGCCCTTACTTTAATTTGAGTCCACTTGCTGGTGTATGTGCCAGTGAACCATCTCAGTTCAACACTGTCCCCATCTATAAATGTTACCTCCCCTACTTGGGGCCATTCATTTGAGTACTCTTCCAGATGAGTTGCAACCATCTTCCCCACAACCAGCTCCGATGGTTTCCTGGATACTACCTTCTTCCCAAGACGAACCTTGCAAATGAATAAAATGTGTATGTTTGATATTGTTAATCGAACTTCATTGTTACTTCAATGTTACTTTTCAAAACACCTTTTCTCGCAGGGTCAACTGAACCTATATTCCGACACCCCTATGTTCCGACACTCCTCTTTTCTGACAATGTTTTTTCGCACCTATTAAGGGTTTACAAGGTGCTACGACGCATACAGCAGCCACAGCCAGGAGCACCGGGCGAACCCCTTCTCTTTTTGATATAAAGTGCACTGGGTTCTTTTACATGCGTTACACAACAAATGGGACCAGCGGCTTAACGTCCCATCCAAAGGACGAAGCAATGGTCAAGTGTCTTGCTTCGAACCCACACTCTGCTGATCACAAACACCAGAGTTTAAATTCGGTGTTCTTAACCGCTCGAGCCACCAGTTATCCAACCAATCTATCAAGTTGTCATTTGGATTGATTAATTCCGACAAATTTTTTTTTCGCACATAATAACTTTGTTGAGCTATAGTAAAAATATTTGTCCCACAACTTCAAAGTGAAGACCATGTAGAAATTAACATTTGTATTCGTTCTACTTGCTGGAAGGTTCACATTTTTTGTAAAGCAACAAAGAAGAAACTCTTCCTCGGCACAGGGAAGGAAACATACCTGATGAGGCTGGAGACAATCATCAGGTGGGAAGTTGTCCTCCGATAGAGCCGATAGAGCCACTGTATCGGCCGATGGTGTTCCTGCAGCAGCAATCTTTGCACCAAGAATTGCTGCGATGGGAGGATGGGGGGGTGCAAGGTTTCCTGTAAATTTTCAGATTAACATGTTTGGTTTGAATCAGTTAACATTTAAACAGCCAATATCATGACAACATGTACATGTACTGTACATGTACATGTACATACACAAATATTTTTAAAAAAGTGTGCCAGATAAAATTTCATATGTATAGCCAGTGAGGAACTTCAGAGATCTGTTACCAAAATGGTTACCTACTTGTTAAGTGACTCAATTGAAATTGATCGATGCATAAACCCATCAATTGTAGTTGCAGTTAAACTTGAAAAATGGAAACAAAAATCAATAGGTTTGAATTAGGCCTTCATTATGAAAAACTATTATACATGAATGTTTCTTTTGTCACTAGAGATGTCATTATCATTGACTTGAATGCTCAAATTATTGTCTTACCTGACTGACGTTCTCTCTCAAAGCCAGAGAGAAGTTCTTGCCACTCAGTCGTCTCATCCTCATTAAAGTAGGGCCTTGCTTTGATGAGGTCTAGCTGCAGTTTGTGTATTTGGAGGGGCTCAAAGTCGGGATGGATTGGTTTAGGATGTTGTGGTGGGTGTTCGAGGAGCAGGTACGGTTGAACGTCCTCTGCATAAGAGCATTGAAGCCAAGACTCCCCAGTACTGCTCCAGTTCTTTGTGAGCATGGCTGCTTTCCCTGTGGCAGAAAACAAACATGTGAAAGGCCTTTGCAAGCTAACATGAAACACCCCCAAAAAAGTTAAAACAATTGTTTATAATCACCCTAGACAGTTTGACTATCCCTATTGGTGGAGAGAGCGACACATGGGAGTGTTTAAATGGTTTATGGAGCTGGAGCTGTTAAAGACCGGCTGGCTTCTATGTGTCGGGCGCACAAGCTCATGTATGCCGATTTTGTTATGTGGAGCGTAATTCATAGCTTTTAGTAACAGCACGTAATCAATTTCTAAACATGCGTACACACAACCCGCACGCACCAAACAGATTTTTTATTTATTTGAAAAGAATGGACGCTGACATGGTGGAATCATTGTGATAAACCAAGTGGTTGTACGTTTACCAAACTTAAATCAGTCCTGGTGGCTGGGTCTGAGTCATGTCCCAATCCCCTATTCTGAATCTGCTCCATAAAGATGGTTGGTTCCCACGATGTGCATAAATTTACAACCAACCATAAATTACTCTTACCGGTCTCATCCAGCGTGAATTTGAACACATGCGGCTTACTGTGTTCAGCAACTGGGTTGAGGTGTGGCAGGAACCATTCTCGGTAGTTGAGGATGTTGCTGATTCTTTCTGCTGTGACATTTGGCTTTTGGAAAGCCTTCGGCAGCAGCTCGATAAGGCAGGACAAGGTGTGTACCTTGTGTCGCATGAGGGAGGTAGAAAACCTCGAGAACATTTGGTCAATATCCTCATGGGTATGACCCACCATGAGGAAACTGACTTTGATCTGAATACATAAATCATTAAACAAAAAAAAATTGTTAGTTTCCACTTTGCAAATAACATATTTATTTGGAATAACTTATAATGTCAAAACAATAATTGTGCATTTTGTACTTTGCTTCAATGGTATTTTAAAACTGGGCCATCACCGGTGTGTAGGTGGAATAACAATTGGCAATTTAAGCTGTCATGCCATAAATGTAATGTACATGTATAGTACATTTTGTACT
Source organism: Marthasterias glacialis (assembly GCA_911728455.2). NCBI lineage: Eukaryota > Metazoa > Echinodermata > Asteroidea > Forcipulatida > Asteriidae > Marthasterias > Marthasterias glacialis. Next base: position 19,581,335 of record OU452220.1, read on the forward strand.
TTTACCAGAGTTCCTGCCAATAACAAAAATGCACCAAGGTTAGCCTTGCTGCAGTACTAACAGGTTAGAGTTCAGAGTAGTACATATTTAACAAATAAATATGGTTTAAACCAAAGTTAAAGAAAAACAGGGTGTATAGTTACAGAAATCACCAACCTTCTTAAATATGCCAAGCTCAACGAGGAGACAACACAGGGCCAAAACAAACTTGTTTTTGTTCTCTCTCCCGCAATTGTCCAATTGTAGGTAGAGGGTTGGGGGTAGCTTCTCATACTTCAGAAGAGTCTGGAGCAGCACGTTGATGGTAAGGTTACTGTCGTGGGGAACCTCTTTAAAATCAAGGAACACGTGGTGACCTCGTCCATGCACAATGACGCCCGTTACGTGTGATTGCAATTTCCACATTGACGAAAGTGATTTTGGAATAACCAAAAACTTAGGTAGACTTGTGGACTTTTGGTCCATTCCATCAATTATTATGGACATGTATCGCTGTGGTGCTGTTTTTGATTTTTGAATATGTTTATAATATTTTTGTCTCTCATTGCTGGAAAAGAAAAGAAAATCAAGTTTCAACTGTTTGTTTAATGGTTCTGTACAATCTGATTAGAAAACCAGATCCCAAAACAGTTTAGGTATCAATTACATGATAGCTAAACAGCAAAGAAGTAACTACTCAGTAAAAGGTCTCGAATTCATGGATCTGAAAGCACACTACTTCGTACGACAAGGTGTTTTTTCCTTCCATTATTTTTCTTGCAACTTCAACCAAATTAAGTTCAAATTGTCATGGTTAGAGAGCCAAGTAAGAAGACTTGTCTTTGACAATTACCAAAGGTGTCCAGCGCCTTTAACAGGACAGTGTAAGTTTGGTAATTACGAACTAAATTTATAGTAATAACAAAATTACTTGGTAAGATAAAACATTTTGAGGATTGGTTTTCTTTGAAGTAATGTGATTTTCAATGATATCTCAAAGTGCGTATCTTTCAACAATAATCTTTCACTTGCTAGTTTTACAAACAAGTTCAAAATATGAAACATACACGTACACAATCCCTTTTGTTTATTGTCTTACTTTTGTAGTTTAAGGTGGCGGTCCCTTCTCTGGTACAACTCCTGCCTCTTCGTCTTGTCCAGTGTCTTCTCAATGGATGAGCGAAGCAAGGTGCACTTGTCGCATTTAGCAAAACGATTTTCCTGAAAGTGCCAAAAAATCACTTTGAATAACCAAACTTTTTACGAAACAGCTGTATAAATACAGTGATGTAAAAGATTCTGGGAATTGTTGTGGGACAAAAAGCACAATGTCAACAAATTGACATTAAACTCACACAGTTTGAAAATAATGATGGTAGAAAGAATATTAAGTACTCTTGTTTTTGAGAAATGAGTAAAACAAGTTGGCTCAGCTAGTCACCTTTTCCCCCCAAAAAAACTATTAACCATTGATAAGCGACATCTTGTCCATGGATTTCTGTGATCGCCATGTCACAATGTAAGATAAGACTAAGAGAGCGCGTGTGATGGTAATTTTTGTAACTTGTGGGACTCAACCATTTTATGGAGGGGGTGTGTAGCACAGCTTTCTTGGGACATGATTTTTTTTTACCTTTGGGATGGCGATGTATCGTAAATCTTTCCTCCAATGCCTAAAGAACACTGCCTCCTGGCAACCCTCCTCTCCAATATCCGCCAACTCTCGTTTCATCATATTAAATACATCCCCCTTTGTCAAGCAGGAAGGCAGGTGAATCTTGTTCAAGTCAGGTAGCTTATCGCCACATTTGCCAGCGTACTGCTCTAGCCATGACAAAGAACGCGTGGTTTTCATGGACACTTCCCCCTTTCTTAAAAATCCTGGTGAGGGAAACTTCCTTGATCCACCTACAAAAACAAGGTTATGCAAAGAACAACAACAATGAATATCAGAAGACTACTCACAATGGGGGGGGGGGTCTTTGTTTTATCACTAGTTTTCAAATGTGAATATGTCATGTGCATTATCACATAATACTAGTACTAGCAAAAAGTCAAACCATCAACTTCCAAGTGGACCCATTCAGTACTAGCATTTTCTTAGTTCAGATTGAACAAACATTATTTTTTTTACGGGAAAGTATTAACTTAAAGGCAGTGAACACTATTGGTAATTACTCAAAATAATTATTATCATAAAACCTCACTTGGTAAGGAGTACTGGGGAGAGGTTGACAGTCTAAAACATTGTGAGAAACGGCTCCCTGTGAAGTGACTTCAAGTTTAGAATTTGAGGTCTCAAAATCAAGCACTTCTAAAAGCACAAAACTTAGTCTGAAAAGGGTGTTTTTTTCTTTCATTATCTTCAGCCCAATCAGTATTTGATTTAACATTATCATAAGCTGTAATGATTTATGCATACCTGTCTGAAGAAAAAAGCTTGTTTTATAAAACAAACATTGTGTAAAAGCCTTTAGATTGTTTGTGTATTGTTTCTGTGAAACAATGTGCAATTCGGTTTTTGGTGATGTCTTTCCTTTGGACATCAACATTATTATCCTGTAAGGAACATGATTGAAAAAGCAAAATTTTCATGAAATTGAGAGTAGCCAGCCACCAACCCACCCTTCCCCACCACCCGCTACACCCTTGATCTCATAGTCGAAACAAAATGTCTCACCTTCAAAGCTTTTCTTTATCTGAAAGAACCTTGTCTTTGTTATACCATGAACATCTCTCCATGCTGTACAGCAGACCCGCTCAGTGCCAATAAGGTATATGTACTCGGTGTACCCATCTCTCTGCTGGTGATGATCCAGTAAGTAGCTGAGAAGCCACTGTCTCTGTGCCTGTCCTGAACGGGCGTCAAATGATGAACGTGCTGTAGTTCCTGCTGCAATAGCGACTCGACTCACACATTTCTTGCTGCAACACTGCCTTGCCATAACTGTTGCCACAGGAGTGATCTGTGATTTACCTGCAACCATTTAATAAAAGAATATTTATAAATAAAAAAGACAATGAAGTTTCTGTTTCGGCCTTGTGTCCGTTGAAAGCATTTTAAACTGTTTTGTTTTGACTCCATCAAATGGCCGACCATGTAAGTTCATAACATGTGATAAGGAAACTGTGTAATTAACTGAGGCATATTTGTGTGGATCATTATATTTAACTTTTAAAGACAGTGGACAATATTGGTAATTGTCAAAGACCAGTCTTCTCACTTGGTGTATCTCAACAAATGCATAAAATAATAGACCTGTGAAAATTTGAGCTCAATTGGTCTTTGAAGTTGTAAGATAATAATGAAAGAAAAAACACCCCTGCCAGACGAAGTTGTGTGCTTTCAGATGCTTGATTTCGGGACCTCAAAATCCAATTCTGAGGTCTCGAAATCAAATTCAAATATAAAAGTGGATAATTACTTCTTTTTATTCGAAATACTATGTTACTTCAGAAGGAGCCGTTTCTCACAATGTTTTATACTATAAACAGATCTCCATTGCTTGTGACCAAGTAAGTTTTTATGCTAACAATTATTTTGAGTAATTACTAAAAGTGTCCACTGCCTTTAAGAGAGGATTCCCTTTCAATGTAGTATGGTTTGAATAAGTTCCCAAACCTTTGATTAGTATGAATCATTTCTAGGATTTACAAGGGTTGTTTTGACTTTCGTATGCTGCAATAAGAGATGTGGTTGTTACTGCCTTTAAAAAATCTTTCATACCATCCGCATATTATCACAAAAAACTGTTCCAAACGCTTTTCATACACCAACTCGCTTGATCCAAGGCAATGTGTCCCTTGAGCGGCAGTGATTGATATGAAACATTAAAGTGTTTTGGATTTGTACCTGTTCTTTTTCTGATTGTAGTGACGTAATCTTCAGCGTCTTCAGAATCATCAGTGTCGTTGAAATTCACAGCTCCAAATCGAACTTTCTTTCTTTTTCTGATGCTTGTGGTTTCTGTCCTTCGTGGTTTGTTCTGAGGCATCATTGTAAAGGTGTTCTCTTTATCTGTAAATTTAGCACATTTTGTGGGATTAATTGGAAATTAATTGGAAATATTTCAATGTAAACCTTGGGTGGGTTTCCGGACCTTTCCAGCCAATGGTGTATAGATTGCAGCACATGATGCCATCAGGACGTTTAAACATTTAGATACATTTACTACTTAATGTAGGGTTAATGTGACAAGTTTCGAGTCTATGGAGCTTGGCAAATATGTTCCGCTGCCAAAAAGGCTCAGTGATTAAGAAGTCGGTTACTACAATGTACACCATGCAGACCGTTGCTTAGTAAAACAGTTTCAAAGCATTGCAAACAGACAACAACGGATGTTCAATTATGCAAAACTTAAAATATTATTACCTGAGTCATCACTAGATAAATGAAGTGTGAAGTTTGCAGAAACTTCTTCCTCGCTTTCCATCTCTGTTAGTAAACATGAGGGTCGCTTATTGTTGACGTCACTGGCATCTATAATAAATTGAAGTGCAAAGTAACTTATCAAAATCAACAGCTTGCGACAAAGTACTGCGATGTATAAACAATAGTAGTACATGTCTTTGGTAACAACATCAATGCCCAATTGTTTTTATTTTTTATTTAAAAAGTTTTTTTAACAAAAAGGAATACACTACACCTAAAACAGAGGGAAAAAGTACAAAATAGCAAGATAAAGGTAGGTAGGGGAAGGCTGGGAAAGATTAAGAATCAATCTGTTTAAAATTGTTATTTAATCACAATTTTGTTGAAATCAACACCTGATGTAATTGTCTAAAACATCTTTTAAAATGTGAAACTTGAAAACTAATGATCAGAATGAATGCAATTTTCTAAAACACAACAATTTTAACAAAACCCATAAAGAATAATAACATGATAAAATTATGTTAACAACTGAAACCACTGAGTGCTTTTTCATTACTAAAAGTGGAAGGATCTTGATGAAAATACCATAAAATATTTCTGCAGTTTTCTCATCAATAAATTGAAACGGGTCGCACTAAATATTGACAACTCACAGCACCTCACGACAACTCAATACAACAATTTTAAATTGCACTTTAACAGAACATTTGAACATAAGTCAACCGGCAAATATATGCACAAGAGTCATATGCACCCAAATTACTTTCAAACTGTTGAAAAAAAAATTATTTTTAAGTGTACAAAAAGTGTTTTTTACCCCGATTGAAACTTAATAGTTGTATCTCTTCTTGATAATTTTGAATACAAATCTGATCAGCATTCCTTTGAAAAAAGACAACATCCTTAAACGCATTATTTGTGTACTTGTTCTACATTAAATGAAACTAAGATAACAAGTAACATACCAAATTCTTCACTCTCCATCTCTGTCAGCCATTGTTCGGGTACTGTGGTTGCTGCCTTGGTTGAGTTCTCTGAAGCACCTCTTGACTTTGAAGGTCTTGGTTTGGTAGGGCTGTCCTCACTCTCAATTTCGGTGAGATAAGGGATCCTTGACTTGTAAGTTGCCAAGACAGAGAGGGGTATGTCACTGTCATCACTTTCAATCTCTGTCAATAGAGGCTGCTTAGGAAATGGGGAAAAGCTTACTCGCAATCCCCTATTTGCCATCTAAAAAAAGGAAGAAGAGTTATTAAAATCAAGGTTTATGAGGTGACATAAAAAGGGTGTCCCATAAAAAGTAGTGACCAACTGGCGAATGATGCACATTTTGTGATTACCCACCCAGGCCTAAGGCTAGCCTCTTCTTCAGTAGACATCAGGGTATAGGTAGGGATTAAATTTTTTCGTAACTTCCTCCATTGTTGAGAAACATATTATACAATTTGAGTGGACAAGCTTGGTTCAACCGCAAACTAAAGCCCGACGATTCATACTTCCTGTGTATTCGGGCTGTATAAAGTTGTAATGGATGGACACAGGAGGTACTAGGAACCGAAAGGAACCTATGTTGAGCATAATGGGCATACACATAAGGCCAAATAAAAAAAAATACCAGTTGATCGTCCCCGCCCGCATCCTTTTTTGAGGCCGCATCCTTTTTTTTACTATTTTTTATTTTCGATTTTTTCCTCAAAAAGACAAAACTTGTATGAATTTTTAATCCATCCTTGGTATAAATTTAATTTTTTTTTTTTTTTTTCACTTTATACTTAGTTTTTACTTACCGATCTTTGAAAATTTGAAACAACAAAACGTGGGTCTGGGAAACAGAAACCGCATTTTGTGCGCGGGGGGACTTCCGACTAACGATCGTTGGACTGCATGCTACACCAGCCGCTGCATGCAGGATCAGATCGACGCATGCAGGCGGCGGGCGGCATGGCTCACACGGTGGTGCACCGTGCACGGTCATACAAAGCAGCCTTGCTTCCATGGGAGCTGAGCACGCCGTATAGAATGGCATGGCGAGATCGATCACCTCTGGGAATGGGGTTGAGCTCCGTGGTTACGATGACAGTTCAACTCGACCGTTGAGACAACTCGACCGATTATCTTGCGGTTTTAAATTTGGTCGAGTTGATTTGACCGATTGTTTATCAATAGCATTTGTGTGTCGAGTTGGTCGTCACGCGTCACTGCCGCGTTGCTGCTGCTGACCCACGCATTTAAATCGCCACACATGGGATCAGCAAACGGATATACCACAGGTAAAGCGGTGATTTTAAACTGAAAAATTTGTGGGTTTTTTTAAGTAAAATGCTTGGCGGCCATCTTGGAAAAAAAATAATAAATAAAAAATAAAAAGGCCCGCATCCTCCTCATTTTGAAAAAACCCGGACGATCAACTGGTATTTTTTTTTATTTGGCCTAACATTTACCATGGCCTAAATATTTATACATGTACATGTACATTAATTTGTAAATCATGTTGTGTTTAGTTTGTGCTGTTCTTTCTTGTTCCTTGCTTGCTTGAATTGAATCAAATGTCGTAGACATTGTGGTCACGTGGTAAGCATTGTATTTGGTAAGGCTTCCCAAAGGTTTGCTTCCATTTTCGTGTTTTTGTTTACCATGTCATTGTCAGTGAAAAGCAAAAACAATGCCAAACAATGTCAATTTGAGTTGAACTCCTAGCTCTATGGTTGAACTTACCTCTTTTCGTCAGGATCGTGGAGTACTGCTGGGCCTGTACGGTCGGTCGTCCAAACACGTGTACACGTATCACTATTACCACCATGTGACCCGTCAAAAAATTAAAAACCTACATCATCATGTCGTAAACATGGTATTCGTAAACATGAATCAATGAATTGATTCATGAACGATCTTAACAATCTACGGAATTCCTGCTGTTATTTAATGTCAGGTGCAATGTAACTGAGCTAATTTGATCTAACTTTGTCTGCATGATCAAAACATCGTCCTGTTACATGCGAGCTCGGTAGAGGTATGATGCGCTTTTTTGGAATTGCCGCGGCCAGCCGAGCTGCGTGGACGTGTGCGCGCGAACAATGAAAATCATGCAGTCGTCACGCAAGTACCTCGTGCATGTCTCTTGGGGAAATCTGCCGAGTGGCCCAAAAATACATGGGACGGTCACTATCGATTGAGGGCGCTCCATGAAGCAAATCGTCAGGTACCTTGCAGCATTCTATGTAAAACTATTATTAAGGTGTCAGGAAACAAGACTTATTTAACTAAGTACTAATTTTTAAGCAGACGACACGCATTCTTCAATATTGTATGGAGAATTGTTGACCAAGAATAAGACCCGTCGGTTTAAATTCTACATTAGGCCTAATTCTTAACAGATTTTATTTTAAACAGTTTTCTCGGTGTTTTTACACAATCTTGTCGTTATTTTTTTGAAAGGTCGTGGGTATAATTTAAACCTTCGATCCAAAATCTTGAGAAATCTCAAAATTTCTTCGCCAAAAATGCATAAGCATAAAAGCGAAAATAACGATATACGTCCATCAACTTTGATCCTTGACCGTGATTGTTACAATTAGGGATATTGTCATAATTTTCATAATTCTAGTGATTTGAAAGAGCCCACAAACTTTGACATTATAGATTTCAACAATTTCTCGTATATTAGCCCCAATAACCAGCCGATTGGGTATGAGTTTAAACCTTCGATCCGATATCATGAGAGATTTTGGCAAAAAAAAAAGCGTTGTGATTTGGCACAAAAAAATAATAATTTGATCGCCACACACAAAAAATGAATAAAATGCCCAAGTGCAGTTTTGAAACAGTTGTCAGGTTTTCTCACCCTTTTTTCATCTATACTTTCACTTACGAAAATTATTGTTTAAAAAACGTTAGATAAGCATAAGTTAAACAACGATGTCTACATAGGACCATCAACTTTGATTGGACTGTGATTGTTAAAATTAGGGATGTTGTTTTGCTGATTTCAATTATTCTGGTTATTCGAGAGAACCCACAATTTATACACAATGTTATTGTAACGAAAATGTAACGAAGCGTTGTGATTTTTGGCCATAAAAATCTACAATTTGATTGCTAAAAATGAATAAAGTGTCCGAGTGCAGTTTTGAAAATAGTGTCAGGTTTTCTCACTATCACCCATGAAATTGTTCAAAAACGTAAAATAAAGCTAAATAATAACAATAGGTCCATCAACTTTGATTATTGACCGTGATTGTTACAATTAGGAATATTGTCATTATTTTCATAATTCTAGCTCTTCGGAAGAACCCACAAACTTTGACATTATAGATTGCAACAATTGTCTCGTTATTTTGAAGTATTAGCCCCAATAACCAGCTGATTGGGTATGAGTTTAAACCTTCGATCCGATATCATGAGAGATTTTGGCAAAAGAAAGGCGCTGTGATTGGCCTAACATATAACATTTTATCGCCAAAAATGAATAAAATGCCCGAGTGCAGTTTTGAAACAGTTGTCAGGTGTTTTCATCTTTTGTCTTCAATTTCTTTTACGAAAAATTATTGTTTAAAAACGCTAGTAGACAAGCAGAACAAGTTTAATAACGTTGTCTATATAGGACCATCAGCTTTGATCGGACTGTGATTGTTAAAATTAGGGATGTTGTTTTGCTGATTTTCATAATTCTGGTTATTCGAGAGAATCCACAATGTTTTTTGTTAAGATTTGCTATGCACAATGTTATCGTTTTTTTTAGTATTAGCTCTAATAACCAACTGAAATGTGGTGGGTATCAGTTAAAACCTTCAATCCGATATCATGAGAAAATTTATCAGAAAAATAAACGAAGCGTTGTGATTTTTGGTCATAAAAACTACAATGTGATCGCCAAAAATGAATTCTACTGCCCGAGTGCAGTTTTGAAAATGTTGTCAGGTTTTCTCAGTATCTCCCAGCATGAAATTGTAAAATAAGCATAAAAGCTAAAACGATAGGTCTATAGGTCCATCAACTTAATCATTGACCGTGATTGTTCCAATTAGGGGTATTTTCATAGTTTTCATAATGCTAGCTCTTCGAAAGAACCCACAAAACTTTGAAACTATATATATTTCAACAATTTTCTCGTTATTTTGAAGTATTAGCCCCAATAACAAGCTGAAAAGTCTTGGGTATGAGTTTAAACCTTCGATCCGATATCATTAGGAAATTTTCGCAACAAATAAACGAAGTGTTGTGATTTTTTGCCTAAAAAATCTAAAAGCAATCGCACAACATAGATAAACAGTATTGTCCAAAGGCCCATACTTTGTATATAAAAATAAAAAAATAAATTGTGAAAATTTAGGCTCAATCGGTCATCGGAGTCGGGAGAAAATAACGGGAAAACCGCCCCTTGTATCCGCGCGTTTTGCCGTGTCATGACATGTGTTTAAAATAAATACGTAATTCTCGATTCCCAAAAAGTAAAGCATTTCATCGAAAACACTTCAAGGGAAGTCTTTAACCATTACTTTCTGTACACCCTGTACTAAGTTATTTGTAAATAATTTTTTATGTGAACTTTTAATTTTTGTTCTGTTCAGAAAGTGTCCAATGGCTTTTAATAAAGATGGTCTATATTATGTCCATCAACTTTTATGACCGTGATTGTTAAAAATTAGGGATATGTTATTGCTGGTTCTAAAAGTTCTAGTTTTTCACGAGAGCTCACCAGGCGAATGTCAAGGCCACTTACGCCGTTCATCAGACTCGCGGCCACCTCCTCTCAAAGGTGAGGCGCACGACCTTCACTTTTTTCTTCTACTTTCACTTATGAAAATTATTGCTTAACAACGTAAGATAAACATGTTATTGCAAATAGTTAAAACAACGATAGTCCCAATGTTTATGGTCAACCAAATTTTATCTGGATGTTAAAGTTAATGTTAGGGATTTTATTGCTGGTTTTGAAAATGTCTAATGTTCACGAGGACCAAAGCTCACTAGTAGCGAATGTCCATGGCCACTTACGCCGTTAATCCGACTCGGCCGTCCGGCCGCGGCCACCGCCTCTCAATAGGTAGTGCACGACCTTCAACATACGGACTTGTGAAATTCGTCAGTACTACTACTAGTTGTCAACAATATTATCAATGTTTTAATAATATTCTGCTGAAATTTGGAAAACTATAAATTCAAACTTCTGAACTGATATCAGTAGAGCGTTTTTGTAAAATTTAAACGAAGCCTTGTGATTTTCGGCCACAAAAATCTGAAATTTGATTGCCAAAATTAATGTGCAGTGCCCGCCTTTTGAAAAGTATGTCTTTCTTACTTTTTTTCCTTTTACTTTCACTTGTTCAACCATTGTTTAAAAATGTAAGATAAACATAAGAATTAAGCAACGATGTCATAGGTCGGTTTATCATTGACTGTGATTGTTAAAATTAGGGGTATACTTTTGTTGCTGGTTTTCATAGATTCACGAGAACCAAAGCTCACCAGTAGCGAATGTCCACGGCCACTTACGCCGGGCATCCGACTCTGGCGTACGGCCGCGGCCACCTCCTCTCAAAGGTGAGGCGCAAGACCTTCAAAACAAGGACTTGTGAAATCTGGCACTTGATTTTCCTTTACGTATTTGAAAATTGGTTGATTGGCAGAAGCTAGAAACTTGCTTGCTCATTGTCATGTTATGAGAATCAAGTTTTATTCCTAAATTGCGGACAAAATCAGAATAATGTTATTATTACATAACGGTTCAAACACCAACAAAATGTAACCCCAACAAAATGTAACCCCGTAAAATGGACTGCTTGAATAATACAAGTAGGCATATCTATGGGTAGTGCACACTGCATTATGTCAAAACACCCAGAACAACCACATGAAAAAATCCTTAACTGTGATTGTTAAAATTAGGGGTATACTTTTGTTGCTGGTTTTCATAGATTCACGAGAACCAAAGCTCACCAGAAGCGAATGTCCACGGCCACTTACGCCGGGCATCCGACTCTGGCGTACGGCCGCGGCCACCTCCTCTCAAAGGTGAGGCGCAAGACCTTCAAAACAAGGACTTGTGTAATCTGTCACTTGATTTTCCTTTACGTATTTGAAAATTGGTTGATTGGCAGAAGCTAGAAACTTGCTTGCTCATTGTCATGTTATGAGAATCAAGTTTTATTCCTAAATTGCGGACAAAATCAGAATAATGTTATTATTACATAACGGTTCAAACACCAACAAAATGTAACCCCAACAAAATGTAACCCCGTAAAATGGACTGCTTGAATAATACAAGTAGGCATATCTATGGGTAGTGCACACTGCATTATGTCAAAACACCCAGAACGACCACATGAAAAAATCCTTTCTCTTTGGAACAACAAACCATAAACTCGAAGTAGAAATCAAATGCATGCATGGCGATAGTTACATGATAAAATTCAACACTGAAAAAAGAAGGCAAAAAATACAAAAGGAAAATGTTTAATCATAGAGGGTTTAAGGATAGGCCTACAGGTAAACAATAAAAGAATGTGAAGAAAATATGCATAATGAGTTACATTAAATTCCTGTACATAACCTTGGAGGAAGAATCCCTCCATGACATAACTATGGAGCTATAACTCTGTGGGAACGCTTTAAAAAGAAATCAGACACCTCACAAATTTAAATGACAAAGGAACTGGCAAGGTGGCAGGGGATTAAGTAATAAAACAGCCATAAACTTGGAGCAGCCAATGGCACTCATTAGGTATGCAAATCTTTAATCAGGAAAAGGATCTTGCTGCAATAAACATCTTGAGAAAAGACACGCACTGGAAAGGGTCATAGGCCCTACTGGTTTAATCAGGGCAATTTTTACCAGCATCAAACCTTGCTCGCATCAAACCTAAGTTGAAAATTATTACATGTATAAACCATTAAAACAACCCTTAAAAGGTTAAACAATGTACTTTCAAAAATAAAACACGAAAACTCTTCGGAACAAAGGGTTATTCCCAAGTGGATGATTGAAACATCAATACGTACCAATATTGTAACAAATATAGTTCTAACACATGAGGCAATTGAATACTTTCTACAGTAAACTATTAAAAAATATATGATTATTTGGCTTAACTTAACCTAATTTTATTTGAAAACCCATGCCCATACCAAGGTTTATTGCCCGTTAAAACGAAATAGAGACAAACAGGCTAAATTACGATAGGTATCCTTGCTCTATGGTTTTACTGAATCCTTTAACTTCATCATTGATCGTGATTGTTTAAAATAGGGGTATTGTATTGCTGATTTCCATGGCTCTGGTTATTCGTGTGTAAGGGGAAAAGTCATACAAAAAGTATCCCACCTGTGCCGTCAGACCAGGAGAACATGTGACCGCACAACAAAACGTCTTGATGGTAATATAATAAACATAATGTGCATCATAAGAATGTTTTTAGAGGACAAGCACAGAAATTAATAGTAAAACTGGAACGCACTCAAATCGCTCAGAAGCTCTATGATCAGTGTTATTTTGTTCCTTGCTCTCTGGTTTATACAACATCCCCTTATACAACATGGAAAATTCTTGTATTGAGGCATTAATAAGTATGGACATGTACGGGTGGCAAACAGAACAGGTGTTGGTATGCGGTGGGGTTTGAAACTGAGGGAAAGTGCGAGATTGTGCAAGAAATAGAGACACTTTCCAGGTCAGCGGACATAACCCTGGGGCGGGAAATTCGAAACCAAATCCGGTGACAGCAAAAGTATGCAGTGAGAGGTGTTGGGGGGGGGGGTGAAAAGGGAAAGCACATGTTATCGGTGGTGGTCTCAGTAAACCTCTCCCTGACTGTTTGGCATGTCGTTTTGTAAGGTCCCCATTTCCAAATAATCAAAGCAAAGGATATCACAGACCTAATGTTTGATGTTTCACTGCATCTCTGGAGTGTGTGCGTGTGTGTGGTTTTTCCCTAAATTAAAACCTAGGCACCTCCAGGACGTTGACAAAGGTGTCAGCCCATGCAATTTGCAATTATCAACAATCGTTACTTAACCATACAAGTCTCAAGCCTAGTCAAATTCGAGCTATGACACAACTATAGAATTACACAATGTAACATCCCCCAGTCGGCAAAAGATCAGCACCGTGGTTGGCTTTAATTGTGCTTTCTCCACCCGTGGATGCCTCCACGCTACCTTCACAATGTACATGTACAACAATGTACATACATGTACACAAAGGAAACATGCAGGGTACTGGTTGATCCTGGCCATGATAACTACTGTGCCTTTTGTACATATTGTGGCCAGTTTTCTGCCCAAGTGACAAGTCTTCCCATTATTGTGCAGGGGGGGGGGGGGGGGGGGCACAAACGTTCCCCTTCCCCTTTGAATTTCGAGAAAAATTGAATGTTAACATTTTTATATTGAAGCACTGGTGACGTTTTATTAGAAATCAAACGTATGCTCTGTTCAACCATGGAGGTAGAAATTAAATTTCTACCTCCATGGTTCAACATATTTCTTGATTTTGTTTTCCTTTTACCATAATCTTGACGAAATGGCCGAATAAATAATAATAATAATAATAATAATAATAATAATAATAATAAAGGCTGAATTATGGGTAATCGGTCCAATTTTGGTACCTTGTGGGACACCAGCATTGATGGTTTCCCAGTTTGAAAGTGTCCCATTATACCGCACTGCCTGTGAACGACAAGATAACAAACTACAAATCCATGGCACAATATAGGTTCTTACATTTATATGAATGAACTTTTCAATTAAAATGTGATGGCCAATACGTTCAAAAGCTTTACTAAAATCAGTAGTGATCAAGGCAGCAGATTGTTTTAGGAACATCAACGGCCTTTTGAATGTCATCCAAAAGTTTTACTAAATAATGCGTATAGAGGTGACGATGACACTAATTAACGTTTCAGAGTTGCCAACTAATAGGTTTTTCCGGCCAATTCCAGCAAACAAACAATTCAATTTTATTACTCAATGTTTGAAACTGTATTCATCACGCATGTGTTGCACCATAGAGCAAGGAATTGCTCGATGGTTGCACCTTTTGTAAAGGATGTGTTACTAAGGATTCTTAGGAATGTGTAATGTTCAATTCCCTGATCGGAGATGAAAACAAAAATTAAAACCCCCAGATCTTGCTCTGAGATTATTATTTCTGTTACTGTTTGAATTCAGCGGACCAGAGTCAATCAATTTCCAAACCTTCCATTCATATCACAACGTGCTTACAGTAAGACTAATTTTGCACTAGTTTTCTAAAGCTGCTTGTATAATGTTTGCACGGATTATGGGAGGTCATTTTTTAAAAAATCAGATCGTTCTTAGATTAATCCTATGGTCAGAGAATCGTAGGACTTTTTACAGAATTTTACTGGTTTGGTAAAGTAATAAAGTCTACAACTGGAAACTCAACTTTTCTTTCTTTGTGAATACATGCATTTTCAAAGAATCTGATAGACCTATTATAGCTCCACTATGTCTTGTAATAAAAATCTAAGTGTTGCCCGAATCAAAAAGGTCCAAAGTATTTCTGGTTCTGTAAGTCCCAGTTCATCAAATTAATGCCAGCCTCTCAACGCCTTAAATTGCTCGCATGCTCCACCTTCGACAGACTTAGCCCCCCCCCCAATCTAATGTTAGTATCGATTGGCCATATCCCCCCCCCCTAGAAACAGTTGTGACCCCCTTGTGTCCCCCTAAATATTTACCCTAGATACCTTACTGACTCTAGTTAGCCGCTAAGGCCTTATAACTTCACAAAGAAATTTAAAAAGCACGCAGAGCAAAAGCCGCGTGTCTGCCTGTGTCGATAACAAAGGCCCCCCCCCCCCAATAAACTTCTTGTTCATGTGCGCTAAAAGCGTGCGAAGGTGTGTGAGGAACAAAGGGAAATGCCAAGTGAGAGTAAACAAGTCTTTGAAGCAAAGAAATGGCCAGCTAATTATCTAGTGGCCATTGCTATCAATGGTAGCAAAAGTTGCTTATAAGTTTGACGTCACTTCCTCCATGGCGTCACTCTCTGCGTCAGTGTACACACGTATTAGGTATTATACGTCAATTCAGACTCAAAGTTTTACCGAGCAAACCAAAGCAGCAATTCTTCAAACTTCAACCCTCTGCAACCAACGGTCGTATCATGGCAAGGTGGTGGTTTGGAGAGAACGAGGGCAAAGTAGTCGTGTTTGGCAAGAATGGTCAGCCTGCGCGAAGCAAGAGTGGGCATTCTTTGGGGAGTGTCTTGAAAGTTAGCGCCTGCAAAGACGGTGAAATGAGTAAAGTGATGGTAAGTTTGAGTTATAAGTTTTGAAGTTTTCCATTGAGTTACCAATATAAGATGGAATGATGAACGATTCTTTTACTAAATTTCAGTCATGACTTACTTTTTAGTGTTCTTATAACTGGACGTTTCTATGTGTCATTTCTTTGCACTTATTTTGAAAGTGAGGTTGAAAATATTTTTTCTGATGACCAAGGTTTTTTTTTTCTTTTCTAGTTTCTCATTTATTTAGTTAAAGGAACACGTTTCCTAGGATCGGACTCGAGTTGGTCTATAAAAAGCGTTTGTAACCGTTTTTAATAAAATGCATTATGGTTGGAAAGATGTTTTAAAAGTAGAATACAATGATCCACACAAGTTTGCCTCGCAATTGCGTGTTTTCCTTTTACTTTGCGAACTAACACGTCGGCCATTAATGGGAGTCAAAAATAGGACTCCCATAAATGGCCGACCGCGTTAGTCGACGAGGTAAAAGGAAAACCACAAAATTTCGAGTGATACTTGTGTGGATAATTGTAATCTACTTTTAAAATATCTTTCTAATCATATACATTTTATAACAAACGGTTTCAAACGCTTTTTAGACCGATCCAAGGCAACGCCTTCATTTAAACATGACTTGAAATTGCACTTTCTTTTTACGGCTCGAAGAAACGAATGGCAGAAACACGCTCGGCCATTTTGTGGAGTTGAAGTTACGGGTCGCACTGTAAAAACATTTTTTTTTGTACAAATAAAAATACAATTTTGTGAACAGTTTGAAAATGATTTGTGATTTCAAGACCTCAACTTCTAAATATGAGGTCTCGAAATCAAATTCATGGAAAAAGCCTTCTTTCTCGAAAACTACATTACTTCAGAGGGAGCCGTTTCTCACAATGTTTAATATCACCTCTCCCCATTTGACTCAAAGTAAGGTTTTATGATACTATTTATTTTGAGTAATTACAAATAGTGTGTCTGCCCTTAAACGATTTTCTTATTCATTTATTCGTAGGCCCCTATTAAATGGGTTGCTTTTTCTTTATGATCAGTGTAAACAAGACCAGTGTACACGCCGCCAACCGAGTTGAATGACCGGAATTATCTGCCAAGTTCTGTCTTTCGTTGTAACTGGACGATACATTATACCGCAGGGATATTACAAATAATGCATGATGATCATCATTGGTATGGCACCTCCATGGTTCACCGTACAACCCTCACACGGGTTCAAAAATCTGTGTGGGATGTGCCGGTTAAGTTATTGACATAGGTCCTTATTCACAAATTATTTCTCTTGACAAAGGATGCTGGGGGTGGGGGGTGAATTCCCCACCCCTGTCGATTCATTATTACACATAGTATAGGCCTAGCCTCCCTACTACACACACACACACATGGATGAAAAAGTATCAATATACATTATGTAGTCGTAGTAATGTGATTTTCCTCACGTCGGAGCATCAACCTTGATGATCTTGAAACAAAATAACAAGTATGTACTTCCTATTGATTTTAGATAACGACGGAGGAGAAAAGCGTTGCTCTTGACATCAGTCATTTTTGTGCTGACAAGGGCGAGCTTGAGCATAAACTGAGTGCCACCCAGGATGCAACCGAGTTTTCCATGCTGGCGAACGATATTTTGATAGATGTACAAGACGATGACCAAGTACAAGGTAAAACAATCTTCATCATAATCACAGCTGTGCATCATTATATTTGAAGGTGACCTTTCCTTTGTTGCTGCTGTCGCATGTGACGGACCATTCCTTGTTGGAAAAACTAGTCTTCTCACATTCACAGTGTACAGTATACATGGTCACAGTGGTTTGTACATACTTTGGATGACAGGCCCTGACAAAAGGTACCAGGCACAGTTGATTCAAACGATGGAAGTCAAGTTAAAACTAAAAGTTACTGCAACTGCAACTTACAAATGTGAATAAACATTCCAACGATGCGCTGACTGGGTCTCAAAAAAAATGCAAAAATGTTGGGTAGGCTAGGCCAGACTGTATTGCTGGGTAAAACTAAATTTCCAAGATAATTGCCCCCACGAAAGCAACAAATCAGGGTGTTGATAACCCCGAATATATTAAACATTTTAACCAGATCATTGATAAAATAATTGCCAATTAAGTGGGTGATAATTATTAAATATCCAGAAACTGAGTAACAAACAAACCCATATGTTTGCTACCAAAATATATACATGTATAGTACACAACTACATGCATGGGGAAATTTTACCAAATTATTTTCCAATTAGATAGATGGAGTGCCCAATTAAAACATGGGGAAAAAATACTTAAATGATAGGCATGTTGATATTCGAAGCAACGATTGGCTTGTAACTTTGTTAACATAGATTTCAATACATTCTATACATTTCAGAGAGTACTCCTTTGCACAAGAAGAGGGGTCGACTTTCAAGACGGACCACTGAACCACCTGCAAAGCGACAGGCTGTTGAGTTAGCAGCCGAGTCTTTCGACAGCGTTCTTCGGACCAAGTGCCTTGGTAAGTGTAACCTTTTGTTGTAGCTGATTCACATTAATGCAGTTTACGTTTTTTTTTCAAGTATTTTCATCTCCGTGTGTGCAGTGCCCATGTTTTGGCGAAATTTACAATAAAACTTGTCTGAAATGTCATATTTGTTGAGAAACAAATAATCTTATTTCATGTACGTGTTTCGAGTTTATCGCTCAGTGAGCGTTTTATAATGTTTCTTTTTGCATCGATGCCATGCAAAAATTGGGTTATCTATTTTGCACAATTTTCTTGTGACCCAGATGGCCGATTGATCTCAAACTTACACATTACACAACTTTAAAACTTTATCAGTTTCAATAAGAAATAAATTGGGGGGGGGGGGTTTTCCCAGAAGTTGCCACCAACTCCCATATTTGAATATCCATAAAATCATTATGTGGTGTGTTTTGAAAATTTCTTTTGATGAGTTGACCTTATATGTTTGAATGTTGTATAATTTGTTCAGGAGAGTACCGGGTACCGCTCTCGTGTCTGAAAGAGCCTCCATCTTATCTCCTTCTCCGGCCTGTTGACAATAAACATAAGGAGAGCATCAAAGCAGGCCTCAAAGACACAATGACGTGCAGCACCGTCCTCCCGGTTTCGCTGCTGGGCGACCTCTTTGATGTTGACCACCCAACAGCTTCCCAGTTCTACACACTTGGCGGAAACCATCTGGTGTGTGCTCTGAAGGAGCTGACAGATGACGTAGCGTACAGTGGCCTGAAGCATATATATGTTAAGATTTACCGGGGCCTACAGCGCACCGAGGCACTTAGAATTGCCTCCCTGCACAATGTTGGTACGCATTTAGTGCAGGGTGGTAACTTACTGAACAACATTACCCTTTGCCGAAGGCTCCTCTATCTGCACCAAGGACGGGATGAGGAGCTGGACAACCCACCGCCTTCAGATGTTTTGTGGAGGGAGAGTTGTGGTATGGCCCTCGGCAAGAAGTACCCAGTGTGCTTAAAGGTACGGACAAGTTTAAACGATTATCCATATAGGCCTATAAGGCACATGAGCATGTATGGAAATCCTACCGATTATTTACATGACCAATGTTAATGATGATAACAGTAATTTTTAAAACCCCTTCTTAGTTATTTGATGGCCAGTGTCCTCTATCAAGAGGTCGGACAAGTTCTGTCCGGCAAAAATGGCCCTGGTGACATTGGACCTGTAGACAACGCTACACATATGCAGAAAGACATTGCATTATGGAGATCAAAAAACTAATATAATTTTCGTAAAACATTGAAGCCACAACCGTGTCAACTAGAAATAAGAATTCTTTCAGCATGAACCAATGTATCCTCCATGATCACAATAGGACTGTTCGACACTAGAACAACAATCAACAATGTAATTTTCCAAATGAAAATGTATGAATACATGTAGTAAGGCTGTTTTTACTTTGTTTTATTTTTAACATCTGCAGGACCTGAAGAGCCTTGAACCAACTTTTCAGTTAGCACAGTACTCGTCTCGGTGTCATGGGAAACTACTCACCATCTTCGCACAGCATGAAGAGCGGACAGGACAGTGTCTGAAGCAAACTGTAAGATTTTGCCATCATATTTTAAACAAATTGTATCTACCTGTTTAATTAAAATCTTTTGACATACGATAAATAAACAGGTTGCAAATAATTTTGTTGATGCTCTTTCATGCTTATATGGGTTTGAAGCTTTGTCTTATGACATTGTTCGTTTGTACCTTGTTACAGGCCTTTATGAAGCTGCAGGGGCTGCCTGAGCAAACAAGATTTGAGCTTCTATCAGAAGT
Organism: Marthasterias glacialis; assembly: GCA_911728455.2. Lineage (NCBI taxonomy): Eukaryota > Metazoa > Echinodermata > Asteroidea > Forcipulatida > Asteriidae > Marthasterias > Marthasterias glacialis. Next base: position 19,601,263 of record OU452220.1, read on the forward strand.
TGTCAGTGGCAGCATGACAACCAAAGAGATGGCAAAGGAAGCAGACAAGATCAAGAAGCTGCGTATCGTGCAGAGAGAACTGGTTGAGCAGCTGTCCATGGCATCGTGGGAAGAAGCAGAGCGGCTGTTTCCTCAACACACAAGAGAGAGCATCCTTCAGCCCTTCTCAGGTACACTTTAACCAATTAAATTAAATCAATTCAATTCACGAATACGTTTATTTTCACACAAAGTTGTGTGCTTATAGATGCTTGATTTTGAGACCTCAAATTCTAAATCTGAGGTCTCAAACAAAAATTCCTTGAAAATTACTCTTTCTTGAAAACTATGTTACTTCAGAGGGAGCCGCTTCTCACAATAGGTGTAAAAAACTCTGAGAGTCACCGTCTGTTCGCTTCTCAGCTACTTTTATTTTTCACAATGAAAATTTGTGATGATCCAGTATCCAAATACACATTTTGTTTTGTAATGATTGACTTGACTTATACACAAATGGCAAATCAAAATTCCTTTAAAAATGCACAACAATTTAATGTTTTAAGGTTTGCTACATTACGAAGTTTATTGTGCGTATATAATTTGAAAGACATCAATCATATAAATGCTAATTGTTGTTCATTTTGATTCTAGGATGTAACTTCAAACAGGGTATCCCGAGACCATTCATGGCCTTTGTCCGGGACGCACTTGAGTGGAGGGAGAACACCCAAGTACCTACTATTTCCAGTGAAAGTGAGGCGCCTCATATCATTACAAATGATGTGTCCTCAGGTGGTGTTCCTGTCCACATATGACGAAGAAGCTCTCCTACATGTGGCTGAATTTACCGGGATTGTGGCGATTGTAGCAGACATGGAGGTACCATTATATTAAATATGCTTGAATAAATAGTCTTTACATGTCAAATTTTAAAACAATACCGTGTAACATTTCCTTCTAATAGTGAATTGATAACAGAAATCTGTTGTACTGTTTGAATTTTGTCCACCATACCTCAAAGTAGCTTAAAAAAGTGTTCGTCTTTGGATACAAAAATCATTTTCGTGACTTGTTTTACCCATGTCTCAAAAACCAACAGCACCTCAACAAATATAGCTTTCAAACTGTGAGAGTTTAATGTAAATCTGTGGCCATTGGGTTTTGTGTCCTACAAAAAGTACCCAGACCCTTAAATGATAAGACGTTTCATCACCACTCAACAGTACACTAATTGCTCTATGATGATGAGTCCAAAGGCTCAAAGCCCTACTTTTGTGCTATTTGGGTAGTATTCTGTGTTGAGTTCGGAGCAGTGTTGCCAGCTGGGATGTAATTGCTAATACAAGTTTGTGATACAATTCGATTTACAGAACTTTTTTTTTTAAATTGATTTTAGGCAAGCACGACTGACTTGGCTGACATACAGAAGATGGCTCTGAACTCAGGTCAGCTGGAGGGGAGCATCTTCGTCAGGACATCCTCTGACACTATTTCAGGTGCGAGGATGTTCTTCCATACCAATAAGTTTCAAGGAGTAACTAACCTTTACAAGTTCCAGATGCAAAAGAAAGGTAAAGATATGAATGTACTAGCCAAATAATCTGTTCTAGTTGCTCAGTGGTTGCAGTCATCTTCCAATCAAAAAACTAGTTGTACTGGTAGGGTTTAGGTTTGTAAAGAAACACCCTATATGAATGGCAGCGCATTTGTACATCCCACATTTTATTTATCTTTCTGCTTTATAATCATTGATAACTTTCCATAAAAAACGGTTGGCACTTTTGTCAAATTCGTGCCTATGTTTTTTTATTTCATGATCAAAGTCTGAG